>JALIRH010000112.1:857500-1107949 GCA_023055505.1 Callipepla californica brunnescens | reverse complement strand
GAATGCGGTGGCTACATGGGAACAGCAGGAGGGGGAATGCCCCAAAATGTCCCTCTAAAGAACTAGAGATTGTCCTCAATAATGCCCTCAGATCCTGGAGGACATTGTGGGGACATGCCAGGACAACCCTGGAGGCACTGGGGAGGTGTCAAGGACAAAACTGGGATCACCACAGGTGCTGTGATGAGTATGTGCTGAGAACATCCTTGGGGTCTGGGGGATATCGGGAGCTATTGGGGAGATCAGGGGGCACTGGGGGCAGTGGGTGGTCAGGAGATGAGGAGGAAGAGTGGAAAAATAACTCTGAAAATGAGGAAGAACTCTGGAAAAGGGGGAATCTCCCTCCTGGAAAATCAGAAATGGAACAGAATGCTGCATGCCCCCACGCTGCATATTTCCAGCCAATCGCCTTCTGGCTCTGCAGGAAGCTTTCCCTTTCCCTTTGCACTTCCTTGCGGCAGCGCCCAGCCCCGGTTTGGATTCGTTTTCCTTCTTTTCGCTGTTTCCGAGGTCAGCTGAATCCCTGCTCCTGGTATCCACAGTGATGGACCCATAGGTCCTAGCCTCAAATTTAATGATAATTCCCTTATTTTGTGAAGAAATGGCTCAAAATAAGCTGTTTTAGTAATCTGCTTTCATATTTACTACTATTCATTTTCTGCTGTAGCACCAATTGCTGCTGACTGCACTGATTTGTTAGTTTCGGTTTTCTGTGTAATCCAGCCTGAAAGCGACGACCTTGAGACCGGCGTATTGTCACCTTGCTGCCACCACCCATGTGGACAAGGGATGTCACCAGGACTGTCGGACCCTCTGAGGTGGGACAAAGTGCAGCGCTGTTCTAGGGACAGGGATGGGGGGGGGGGGGGGGGCGGAGGGGGGGAAAGGGGTGGCAAAAGGGACCAGGGGACAGGAGGTGGCTGATGGGACAAGGGCACAGTTTGGGAGGTGACATCAGGGAAAAGGGGACCGGGGGACAGGGAGTGGCAAAGGAAACAAGGGAACAGGAGGTGGCTGGGGGACAGGAGTGGTGATTGAGGGGACAGCAGTTGATGGTGGCAGCATAGTGGGAAGGGGTCAGAGAGGATGGGGTGTCTGGCCTTGACCTGGAGACATGGGGACCAGGGGACAGAGCTTGGCGCTATCATCAGGAAGAGGGGACCTGACAGAGACCTGATGGGGACAGCAGGGACGATATGGAGGATGTGGGAAGACCACCCCCTCTCATGTTCTCATCCGCAGGTGTCCCCAGAGCTGCTGCAGCCCCTGGTGACTGTGGTGGCCACCTTGGGCAAGTTGGGGCCCATCCCTGGAGACATTTCCCTAGGAGGGGACGTGGGCTCACTGTGGGCCAGGCTGCTGACCTTCAGCTCTGGCGTGCGCAGAGCCATGATGCACCCAGATGGCAGTGCCACCCTCCTACGATGTGCCCTGCGGGCCACCAAGGAACAGACCGGTGCCCCCACAGCCTTCACCGACTCGTGGCAGAAGGCAGTGACTGCAGTGAAGGACATCTGGGCCAAACTGCAGGAGGATGCTGCACACCTGAGGGATGCCTGTAGGACTGTGGCCGCTGCCAGGGCCACCACTGAGGCCTCAAAGGGCCACCTGGTGGAAGCAGTGACACGGGAGGACAAGGCACTCAGGGGGTTGATGGCTAACACCAGGGTGGTGGCGTTGCCCTCAGAGGTGACCGTGGTGGCAGCTCATGATGCGCAGGTGGCAGAGGCCAGGGAAGAGCTGCAGGCAGCCAGCAAGGCCACTGAGGAGGTGGCAGCAGCGGTGGTGGCAGCAGTGGCAGCCAAGGAGAGGGGACAGCATGCAGCAGTGGCCCATGGGCTCCTAGAGCAGTTGGTAGCAGCCTGTATGGGGGCCTGCAACTACTACAGTAATGTGGACCACTGCCTCGGGGACGTCAAAGCCATGTTGCATGTCACTACTGGAGATCATGGCCCTGATGTCCCCCAGGCCACCACCAGGGACATGGCTGTTCTCAAGGAGCTGGTGCTGGTGGCTGAGGTGCTGTGGGATGGCCCAGGAGCACCTCCTGGCAACACTGTGGGGTGTTCGGAGCCTGTTGGCCACTTCCAGTGTCACTGAGGCCACCAAGGTAGGTCACCCAGAGCTGCCAAGAGGCCACCAACGTCCTCCCCAGGCTGCTGCCACCGGGGCTGTGCTATGGGACAAACACATTCATCAGGGACCAGGGGCACCAACACAATCATGGGACAATCATGGGATCATGGAGACAGCAAACAGGGACTTCGGGACCACCATTCCAACCACCAATGGAGTGAGGGCTGTCACTGAATATCACCTCACTGTCACCTCTGTGCATCCCCTAAACACCTCAAGGGACCGGGATGCCCTTCCTGTATAAATACTTCCCAATAAAAATGGGAAAACCGTTTTGTTTTATAAAAATGGTTTTATTTTATAAAAGTGTTATCATGTGACAAGGTTCTGGCTCCACGTGACTTTATCCCTAATGTGTCAACAGAATCCTCACACATCCCCTCCTGTGTCCCTTTCTCACATCTGTTCCCCTTCCACTCCACGTACCTGTATATCTCCTTCTCATGTGTCCCTTTCACATCCCTTCTGTGTCCCAATATGTCACTTAGGCTCTGTCCCTTACATGTCACTTCCCAGTGGGCCCATGACAGTTCCTGGTGTCCCCAAAGCCATCTCAACCACACAAAGGGATCCTGGTGTTCCCATGGGGAGCTCCCCACTGTTGATTCTGGGATCCCCAAAGCCACCATGACCACACATGGTGATTCTGGGCTCCCCACACGTGTCCTGGTATCTCCAAGGCCACCATAGCCATGTCCCCGTCACCTCCTCTGAGCATCATCATGTCCCTTTCTATGTTGTCACTCCCCTCTTGAAATGGGGGGAGATTGAAGATCCCCAGAACCTGCAGGAAGGTGACAGCCCCCGACCACCAAAACCACCAAGTGTGGTCCAGGAGTGGTCCTGTTGCATCCTGCCACAGGCCACGGGCTCCTGGAGTCACTGAGGGCCGCTGAGGGCTCTTGAGGGGCTGCCAGGGGGACAAGAGGGGAGGGTTGGATCAGGAGCTTCACTCTGCAGGTCTGCAAACCCTGGAACCACCCAGCTCCTACGGGATTCCCCCCCACACCCCTAAAAAACAGCACCCCTATGAATCCCCAGCTCCAACGGGATCCCTCGTGTCCCCTCAGAATCCCTTCACCTCCATGGGACCCCTGTGACCCCTCCAAAATTCCCCAATGCCAATGGGACTCCCTACGCCCTCCCAAATCCAATAACATCACCCCCCAAAAAAAAAACAAAACAAAACAAAACAAAACAAAACAAAAGGCAGGACTCACGGGATTCAAACAGCACCCGCACAGCCAGAAAAGGCAGAAATTAGTTACACGTCTACCAGCTGAAAATAACGGCAAGTCTTCAGTAAAGACGCATTTCTGTCCTTTTTCGTGCTCCTACACAGGGCTCGGCACTCAGGTACGAGTTCACCTCGGCGCACTGCGGGAACGGCGCCAAAGAACGCGACCGCGCCGGAGCAGGCGATGGGCACACACGGAGCAGCCCAGCGGACACACTTCGCCCCTCCGGGCACCTCCGGACAGGGCTCCGATGGGAAGCCTCTCCCAGCCTGAGCTCGGGAGCACAGAGCAGAGCGCGGGGCACCTCCTGGCACCGCTCTCACGAGACTCGGGAGACGCTCCGCGCTCACAACACCCTCAGCCCTCGCGGGAGCGGACGGACACTGCTCCGGGAGCCGCGGTGCGGCCGTTCGCTCCGTTTCTCCTCACGGGAACGGAGCGGCGGGACACGGCCTGAGGCGGGCCGGGGCCGCGGTACGGCGACCTAGAATCCCCTCAAGCGCTGCGGGGGAAAGCTCTGGCTGCGAATGGGGGATTGGAAGACGGGCACTGCGTGCAGCCGAGTCGAGAGGTTGGAGAACTTGAATGAGGAAGGAAGGTCAGAGTATCAGAGCAGCTGGAACAGAGGAAAACGATGCAGGGACGTTTTCTTTAACATTCCCTTTTACCAAGGCTTCAGAAAGGCTTCATTATGGGTAATGAACAGAAAAGTATAAAATCATGAAGGAGTAACCCGAGAATCATCTGGGTGCTGGAGCTGGTGGCACCATGCGACGCAGTAACACAAGGGCTGTTGGCAGAAAGCTGATCCTCCTCCTCCTGGCTGACACTGGCTTGTCAGCAGCGACTCTGGGGCTTTCCATCAGAGTACTAAGCATGCTCCATCCTTTCTGAAACTCCTGCTTCTCTGTGTCTCTTTTGTTGCTGTTGTGTTTGTAAATAAATGACTGCACTATATTTATTCTGCTTGCAGAGGCTAGTTCTGCATTACCAAAAGTGTTTTAAAAAGAGGATGAAAGGCAGCAGAGCCCTCACCCAGCAAGGCCATGGACTTGTACATCTCCTGAATCTTGTCCTGGTAGAGCACTCGCTGAGCCCACTCCTCCTGCTGGAATACACGGCCTCTTCCACAAAGGTCACAGGCCCCTGTAAGCAAAATGTTCCTCAGCAGGAACAGCCAAGATCCAGGGAAGCAGCTGGAGAGAAACGCCAGTCACAGCGGTTTCTCTGTCCCCAGAACACAAATGCTGGGAGAGGGCACATCACTGTCCCCCTGCACTCTTGTCCCTTGCCCTCTGCTGGCTGCTTCCCCAAGCTCCCACCTGAGGTGCAGGCTGCATCTATTGCAGGTGAAAAGTAGATGTTAAATTGGAGCCTGCTGGGACTATATAACTGGCATGGTCAGAGAATGCAGCAGCCCCTATCCCACCACAGCCCATCATAGGATCTCTCAGGCACAAGCTCCTGAACAAGTCAGACTAGGAGTGGATGCAGCTGCACTGAGGATCTTTACCTCTGTGCTTTGAGGAGTTAAGAAAGCAAGGAGGTCCGCTCTGATCCTTCTGACTCAGCAGAAGGGCCTCCTGCGTGTGTGTGTGTTTAAAACCTGCACTCTATGTAACCAACTGTATCCAGCCATCTCAAATCTTGTTAAGTCCCTGTTAAATCACTACAGCATATCTACATCAAGAAATACATCAGTGCTTCTCTCTTAGGAGTGTGTACTGCAGTTGTATCCATCTGTTATAAATTGGCAGAGTCTGCACGATGGCAACTAGGGACACCAACTGATGACAGAACTCATAGAGTGAACTCCAGTCCCAAATTCTTATATGACTGGGCTCATACAACTGTCATAACTGAGAAACAAGACCATTAGGGGCTGCAAAACAGTGACGGGGGAAAGGTATTATCTGCAAAATGCCAAGTTTGGAAGTTACATATGAAACAAGGGAGAACAGGAATAAACAGGAACAAGGAGCAGAAACTATAGCAAAGGACTTTTATTTTTTTAATAACCTACAGAAATGGATTTTGCTTGGGTTGTGTCAGCCACTCAGAACTATTCCACACACTATGCATGAGGGTGGATATGGAAATGTATCATATTGCATAGCTACAAATCTGGGATCTATCCTCTTAGCAAGGAATCAGAATCATCACAGAGTCAGAGAATCTCAAATTGGGAAACAACCACAATCATAGAATCATAGAACGGCCTGGGTTGAAAAGGACCACAATGACCATCTAGTTTCAACCCCCCCCGCCATGTGCAGGGCAACCAGCCACTAGAGCAGGCTGCCCAGTGCCACATCCAGCCTGGCCTTGAATGCCTCCAGGGATGGGGCATCCACAACCTCCCTGGGCAACCTGTTCCAGTGTGCCACCACCCTCTGTGTGGAAAAACGTCCTCCTAATATCTAACCTAAACCTCCCCTGTCTCAGTTTAAGACCATTCCCCTTTGTCCTATCACTATACACCCTTGTAAACAGGTGTTCCCCCTCCTGTTTATACACTCCCTTCAAGTACTGGAAGACCACAATGAGGTCTCCCCGGAGCCTTCTCTTCTCTAAGCTGAACAAGCCCAGTTCCCTCAACCTTTCCTCACAGGAGAGGTGCTCCAGTGCTCTGATCATCTTCGTGGCCCTCCTCTGGACCCGCTCCAGGAGCTCCACGTCCTTCCTGTACTGGGGTCCCCAGGCCTGGACTCAGTACTGCAGATGGGGCCTCACAAGAGCTGAGTAGAGGAGGACAATCCCCTCCCTGTCCCTGCTGGCAACTCCTTTTTTAATGCAGCCCAGAACACAGCTGACCTTCCAGGCTGCAAGCGCGCACTGCCAGCTCATGTCCAGCTTCTTGTCCACCAGGACCCCCAAGTCCTTCTCCTCCAGGCTGCTCTCAAGGAGGTCTTCCCCCAGTTTGGATAAATACCTGGGGTTGCCCTGACCCAAGTGCACCACCCTGCACCAGCCCCAAGACACCGACCCCTGAGGGACACTGCTCGTGACTGGCCTCCACCCTGACTCAGAACCATTAATCACAACCCTTGGCTGCGTCCAGCCAGCCAATTCCCAATCCATCCAACAGTCCATCCTTCAAATCCACACCTCTCCAATTTAGAGAGAAGGATGTGGTGAGGGACCATGTCAAAGGCATTGCAGAAGTCCAGGTAGATGACATCCATTGCCCTTCCCCCATCCTCCAAAGCCGTCACTCCATCATAGAAGGCCACCAGATTGGTCAGGCAAGATCTGCCCTTGGTGAAGCCATGCTGGCTGTCCTGAATCACCTCTTTGTCTCATATGTGCTTTAGCACAGCTTCTAGGAGGATCTGCTCCATGACCTTCCCAGGCAGAGGTGAGGCTCACCGGCCTATAGTTCCCCGGGTCTTCCTTTCTCCCCTTCTTAAAAATGGAATTAACATTTCCCTTTTTCCAGTCTCCAGGATCTCTCCAAAGAGGTGGTCCAGTTCTCTGCACAGGAAGGGAGATCTCTGGGCTCTGCCCCGAGTTGTGTGCTCTCCACAACGGTGACCTAACAGAATTCTGAGTGACATGGGCTGATGTCACAATGTGATGCACTGCATCACAAGGTTGTCTTCCCTGGGGCAGTGGCAGCGCCGGCATTTCCCTGCAAGGCCTGGGCGCTGCTGGAGCACTGCTCAGGCACTCTGTCCTTCTGTGGCCAGGAGTCGGGTCAGGGGCATCAAGGCTGCACCAGGCGACCCTCACTCACGTGTGGAGGAGCAGGGGCACTTTACAGAGAACTGCTGGTTGAGGAGCCAGGGAGAACATCCTTTGTTCTGAGCTGAGGGCTGTCCGCAAGCAGCATGGAGGGCTGCTGGACTATGACCATCAGCTCAGATCTGGCCTCACATGCCATGCCCATGGGGCTGCTCTGAAGAACTTCTTCCTTTCCTAATTGCAGGGATTTCTGCAGGCAGGCTGCTGCAGAGGCGGAAGACGCTTCCCCCTTCCATGCAGCTGTGCCGCAAAGAAAGCACGAGGCAACAAGTCTCAGCAAAGAAGCCTTCTGGCATGTGAGTGTCTTAGGAGAGAAGAGGAAGGAGATAGATGTGTGCTCTCATGGAGTAATTTCCTCCCCTTTGGAGATATCAGCTCTTGGGACTCAGAAACGCTCCTGACACGTGTGTGTCCCAGTGGGGGCCATTCTCTCAAGGGATGGCAAGTGCGCAGCACAATTACCCGAGGCAGTCACGCCTGCTCCCTTTTGCACCCAGGTCCCTGATCCCTGGGGGAGCTGAATGCAGATCCCTGTTGATCGCAACAGCTCTTCTCCCTTCAGGGCTCTCTCCACAGTGCAGTTCAGCCCATCTTTATGGCTGTGGGAAACACAGGGTGAGACCAAGGTGCCCTGGGCTCCTGCAGACTCCTCATGATGTCTGTTTGCAGTGTACTCCCGCCGTGTGCAGACAGCTCCCGTGGGACAAAGATGGCAGGCCACTGGGAACCAACTCCTCCAGCTCAGCTGACTGAATCCTCTAAGAGAACGCTGCAGGTACTGTTGGGATCACCTCGTTCCAACCCCCCTGTGACAGGCAGGAACACCTCCCTCCAGACCAGTTTGCTTACAGCCTGGTCCAGCCTGGCCTTGAGTGCTTCCAGGGAGGGAAGCAAAAGCCTCAGGGCATGTGTGTGTGCAGAGATCTTGAGCAGAGCCTTTGGGGTGCCTTCAGTTCCTGTCCACTCCTTCAGCTGCTCCAAAGGAGGTGGAGGGTGCTGTACACCTTCTCTGTCTCGTCTCCCTGGCTGCCACATGGCACAAGATGAGGATCCCAAACTGGCTCTGGGGCCCCCGGTCCTTTGTGGCTAAAGCTGTAGAGGCGAGGGGCAGGAGTGGAGCTGAAGGACGAGCCCAGGGGCTGAGACTGATCCCGTTTGCTGCTGTGTCTCTGTGGCCCTGCAGGAGCTCCGGGAAGTGTCTGCATCGTGGGATGAAGCGGACTGCTTGTGGCCCACATATGAGAAGTGGATCCAGCAACTGCGGGCAGAAAGGGCAGCATGGCAAGGCTGGAGCGCAAGGGAGGACCGGCAGCCACCCCAGGTACCAGCAGGGATCTGCCCTGCTGACAACACGGCTGAGACTCCTGCTTCCCAGGGCCTGCTGCAGAGCTCTTGACAGAGGGCCTCTAGGAACAGCCCCGTGCTCCCAGCCGGCTTTGCTGACACCATCTGCTCTTTGGCAGCGGTTTGCTTGGGCTCCGCGCCCTCCAGCCCAGCCCAGGGTAAAGGAGACGGGGAAGAGGTGGAGGAAGGCTGAGGTCCCTCTGTCAGTCAAGGACAAGGGAACAGTAACCAACCTGACACTCTATTCTCAGTAAGTGTGTGTGGGCTCTGTTAACTCTGATCACTCAAGCTGTGATCCTTCAGCTTGGTTGTCCCTAAGCTTTGGCCCAGGCCAAAAGCTGCTGGCAGGGTGGAAGGGTGGGAACACGCGGCACTATGGGTATGCAGGGCTGGCTGAGGGGAGAGGCAGATGGGGCTCAGCAGACTGAGGGATGAGTTTCTCCTCCTGTTGCAGCCTCCCTTCCCCTCGAGCAGCTCAGGTGCTCAGAAGGTTGGAGCCACATCTACACCAACAGGAGGCTTTTGCCAGCATTGCTGAAAGAAACCGGAAGAAGCTAGAGCTGAAGCAGCAGCTGCCCTGGTAAGCTCCATGGGAAGCTGGTCCTGGCAGCCAGGCCGCAGCCCATTCTGCACTACTGCCCTGTGCTCGGCCTGTGACTCTCTGAACGCTGTTCTTTTCACCTCCCTAGCGCTCGATGCCTCTCCAGAGGGGGAGGTGCTGGGAATGATGGTGGCAGCGGTGGAGCTCTCAGCAAGGGGGCTGGGAAGCCTTCCAGATTTCCACCTCTTCATGGAAAATGAAGAGGTTGATGATGTTCCCAGGCAGTCTGCTGGTGTTGTGCCTGTCGCCATCAGCAAAGGTGAGGAAGCTGGAGCTGTGCTGAGAGGGGAATTTGAACGGCAATGAGAGCTGTTCCCAAGGCCTGGCATGCCTGTGATCTCTGCGTGTGGCTTTCTGGGATGACTGAGAGCTCAAGAGAATTCATACCTGCAGCCGGGGACTGTAGTGCCAGGAGTTCTGCAACCCTAACCCTAAGCCTAACCCTAAACCTGAAGGCCACATGAAGCCTGGCTGAAACAACCTTTACCCTAAACCTAACCCTAACCTTAACCCTAACCCTTACTCAAATCTGAAGGCCACACGAAGCTTAGCTGAAACAACCCAAATCCTAAACCTTACCCTAACCCTAATCTTAATCCTAGCCTAACTTTACCCTGATAACCCTAACCCCAACCCTTACACTTACCCTTACCCAACCCTAACCCTAATAACTCTTTCCCAACCCTAACCGTAGTAACCCTTACCCTAATAACCCTTATCCTAATAACCCTAACCTGCATGTTCTTTCTCTGAAACAGTGGAAATGATACCAGATGTACTAACAGGTATCATACAATGAAACAGTTGTTCTAACTTCTACTAATGAAGACAAAGATGTGAGGAGGCATTCTGAAGGCCACATGAAGCTTGGCTGGAACAGCCATACTGCAAGAAACTCTTTTCCCTGCCACAGGAGACATAGCTGGAATGGAGGTCCAAAACGGGAGATCCAACTGAGAGGGCAATTGGTTCCCAGGCACACCACTGAGCCTGGGAAGATCATAGAGTGGATCCTCCTGGAAGAGATACAGTTCTACTCAAGCATCTCCTCAAATGTGGTCCATTCAGAACCAAAATGTTCCCCAGACACCACACAGATGCAGAGTAACACTCCAAAGAGCAGCAGAGCCATTCAGCAGCTCTACATCTTCTGCACGTGCTTATACAATACAGATCTTCAACCTCGTGTTATAAAGTCCGTATCAGCTGTAAAAATGAAGACTGAAGAGGAAGGAAGGACTAAAATATCATTTATAAAGAGAAATGCGGGAATTGATTATCCTGAATTCTGCTTCTCCTGCTGAACTGAAGAGACTGGTAATATTAAACTCTCTTCTCTTCTGAAAGAACTTGCATGAAAAGCAAAAAATAAACACAAACAAACAATAAATGAAGCAATGGGCCCTGCCTGTAACTGGGATACACGCTCTTCCACAGACAGACTGCAGTACAACAGGGGCGGTTCAGTCACGCAAACACTGTGCCAAGTCCCATGCATCCTATGCAACAAAGCTGCGTTGCTCAACTCACTGCCAGTGAGAGGTCTGCAAATGCAAGCAGGAAAATGGAGGAGAGCCACATGTGGACTACACAGGAGGAATGACAAACATGGCTGCCAGTGGTTTAAGGGCCAATGAATAGGGTAGGGCAGCCACAGACCCACGCCCCGGGAAAGGGGAAGGGGAAAGGGGAAGAGGGTTGGGAGATGGGCCTAAAAACAAAACAGCAGTAATGATCCGAGGAGGAAAAATATTTTATAAAAAAAGAGATCAGAATGCAAAAATAACACACTATAATTGGAATTAAAGCTAGTAAGTCGAATAAAATGAGAGAAAGCATCTGAAACCAAAAGCCTTATGCTAAAGTTGAAGGCGAGACAGTTAGGGAACCTCCACTGCTGAGATGAACATCAAAAGAGGAAGTTGTGGGATTTGTGTGCGGTTTGATCTTTCCCTCTGGGTGGAAAATGAGAATGCAAATTCTGTGGGGTATGGAGTTCTTCTTCTCTTCTGAGAGCCAGGTACCCAGAAATCCAGCAGTACGTGGCCATAGAGCATCGACTCTTTAACTCCAGTGCCTCACACGATGTTATGATGTGGAGTACTGATAATAAAAATCATAAAACCATGACATTCCACCCCTTATTATGGAATTACTGACTGCACTCCCCCAGCATCAAATTCCCTTGTGGTACACATTGAACATCCCCATTCTTCTGCATCACCCACCAACCAGACCCAGGTCCTTGAGCAAAGACAGTTTCACGGAGAGGTTTGCCCTTCCCAGAAGCTGGAAGGACCCAACACTGCTTTCCCCAACATGTTCTTTACATGCACTACAGGGACCTTATCTCCCTCTACAGTAGGTAGGGAGCTGGATTGGGCAGTACCATCGCGATTGATGGATCCTCGAGTGTTGACCAACCAGGTGGCTTCTGCCAAATGCTTCTCCCAGTGCTTAAATGTTCCGCCACCCATTGCTTTCAACATGGTTTTTAACAACCCGTTGCATCTTTCAATCTTACCAGAAGCTGGTGCATGGTAGGGGATGTGATAAATCCACTCAATGCCATGATCTTTGGCCCGGTATTTACAAGAGAATTTTTGAAATGGTCCCGTTGTCTGACTCAGTTCTCTTTGGAGTGCCATGTCGCCACAGGACTTGTTTCTTGAGACCTAGAACGGTGTTTCGGGCGGTAGCATGGGGTACTGCATATGTTTCAAGCCACCCAGTGGTTGCTTCCACCATGGTGAGCACATAGCGCTTACCATTGTGAGATCGTGGCAAGGTGATATAATCAACCTGCTACGTCTTCCCATAATTTTACTTTTGCCATCGCCCTTCCTCCCAGAGTGGTTTCATCCTCTTGGCTTGTTTAATTGTGGCGCATGTATCGCAGTCATGGATAACCTGTGCAATAGTGTCCATAGTCAAGTCCACCCCTCAGTCTCTAGCCCATTTATATGTTGCATCTCTTCCTTGATGGCCCGAGGTCTCATGGGCCCATCGAGCTAGAAATAATTCACTCTTGTGTTGCCAGTCCAAGTCTACTTGAGCCATCTTAACTTTGGCAGCTCAATCTACCTGGTGGTTCTTTTGTTGGGATGTTGTTTCTGTTGGCATGTACTGACATCCATCTTGACACTTTATACCTAGGAACTGAATTTCTTGTGCAGGCCCTTTCACTTTGCTTCGCTTAATAGCAAAGCCAGCTTGCAGGAGAATTTGGATTAACTGCTCTCCTTTCTCAAAGACTTCATCTGCTGTATTGCCCCACACAGTGATGTCATCAATGTATTGTAAGTGCTCAGGAGCACCGCCCTGTTCCAATGCAGTTTGGATCAACCCATGGCAAATGGTTGGGCTGTGCTTCCACCCCTGGGGCAAACGGTTCCAGGTGTACTGAACGCCCCTCCAGATGAAAGCAATCTGCGGCCTGCATTCTGTGGCCAGAGGAATTGACAAGAAGGCATTGGCAATGTCAATGGTGGCATACCACTTGGCTGCTTTTGACTCCAGTTCATATTGCAGCTCCAATATATCTGGCACAGCAGCGCTCAGTGGGGGTGTGACTTCATTCAGACCACGGTAATCTACCGTCCGCCTCCATTCTCCATTGGCTTTACGCACCGGCCATATGGGGCTGTTAAAAGGTGAGTGGGTTTTGCTGATCACTCCCTGGCTCTCTAGCTGACGGATCAAGTTATGAATAGGGAGCAAGGAATCCCTGTTAGTGCGGTACTGCCATCTATGCACTGTCATGATAGCAATCGGTACCTGCTGCTCCTCTACTTGTAACAACCCCACAACAGAAGGATCTTCTGACAAGCCAGGCAAAGCAGACAGCTGCTTAATGCTGTCTGTGTCCACAGCAGCTATTCCAAAATCCCATCAGTACCCCTTGGGATCCTTAAAGTGCCACCTTCTGAGATAGTCTATACCGAGTATGCATGGAGCCCCCTGTCCAGTCACTATAGGATGCTTCTGCCAGTCTTTACTGGTGAGGCTTATTTCTGCCTCCAACACAGACAATTCCTGAGAGCCCCCAGGCACTCCGGAGATATAGATCAGTTCTGTCCCTTTATAACTCAAAGGCATTAGAGTGCACTGTGCACCAGTATCTACCAGAGCCTCATATTTTTGTGGTTTTGATGTGCCAGGCCACCGAATCCACGCAGTCCAGTACACTCTATTATCCCTCTCCCCGCTCTGGCTGAGGGCAGGGCCCCTCTATTGGTTACCTGCAGTGACAGGAGCAAGTTCATTGGTATTTGGTCTGCATTGTAATTCGCTCACCCATGCTCACAGTGCGGGGTAGGTTTTTTATGCCGTTCCTTCATATCTTCTCCATTTGCACGTAGGTAACTCCACAGAGCCGCTTGTGACATGAAGTTAGTGAAGTCAGTGCTGTCATTTGCTCGAGCAGGATGGTGTTTGCTTCTGATAGCTGCCGCAGATTCAATCAGTTGGGATAATTTTTCCAACATGTCTTCCATTTGTCCTTCTAACTTTGATATGGCTGAAATGGAAGCATGTGATGGCGGAAATTTTTGTTCAGAGTTTTGAAGTGTGAGAATCAGTTCAAAAACTGGGGCTTTCTGTCTTGGTCCTCACATGTGTTGAACGTTGTCACTAGTGTACCGGCGTGCCTTTCTGGTGCTGTCTTTGAAAGCTTCTGACATATTTCAGGTGCACTCCTTACTTTCTCTGGATCATGGTCCCGATTGTTGGGATCAAATGTGGGATCATGCAGCATTTCTGCCGCAGCCGTTTCTCTCAAATACTGGATGCCTTCTTCAGCAGTTTTCCATCTTTTCACCTTAGATCACAGGTCACTCTTGTAGGGATATCTTTCCCTCACAGCTACCAACACTCATTGCCAGAGGGTGGCAATTCTGCCCATATACCTGCTGATCCCTCTGTCGATAGCCAGATCTCAGGCAATGTTTCCTAGTTGGTGAGCTTCATTACTATCGAGGGACACACTGTTGGCCCTGTTGTCCCAACACTGAAGCATCCAGGCACTGCCTGATGGAGATCTTTGGAATCCTGAAGGAATATGAGGTTGGAGACCCAGGGCAAAGAGCGCTCTGTGGGTTTGGGAGCGGCCTCCTGCACTGGCAGGTGGGTGGCGGAGATGCCACTGTGCACATCCAGACCAACTTTGAGAGCAAGAAGGAGCGCTCTGTGGCTGAGAGCCACCGAAGTGCTCGGGAAGGGGAGCCTCCTCCGTCAGACAGCTCCTCAGCAATGCTGGAGGATGAACCCCACCAAAAAGACAAGACAGAGCACTGCCCCATCAGCGACTGGCAGGACTCTCTGGCGAAGCACTGCATCTGTGTCTCCAACATCATCAGGAGTTTGTCGTTTGTGCCGGGCAGTGACGGCAAGATGTCCAAACATGCTGGGCTGCTGCTGATTCTGGGGACACTGCTGCTCTTACACCATGAGCACTGAGAGCACAAGCAGGCAGCCCTGAGCTCTGAGAGGGAGGAGGAGCGGGACCAGGGGGTGAGCTGCAACGAGGAGTGGTGGTGGGACTGCCTGCAGGAGCTGCATGAAAACACACTGGTCACGTTGGCCAGCGTTTCTGGCCAGCTGGACCTGTCCCCCTTCTCAGAAAGCCTCAGCTTGCCGATCCTGGATGGACTCCTCCACTGGGCAGAGGCCCAGGACCCCTTTCCAGCACGGAGCTGTCCCCTGGGAGCCTGGTTCTGGAAACCCTCAGCAAACTCAGCATTCGAGACACCAGCATGGGTTTGATCCTTGCAGCTCCCCCTGCCAGGCGCCTGGAGAAGCTGTACAGCACCCTGCTGCGTTTCCTGGGCAACAGACTTAGCGCGGCATGCAAGAGATGGCTGCGGTCCTACTGGCCAGCTTGGCACAGGGGCACAGCCCAGCAGCCAGAGCGACTGCTGTGCAGGAGGGGAGCGCTGGCACCTTGCCGTGCTTGCTGGAGGATGGCCTGGCTGCCGTGCAGTGCCATCAGAGCCAGGTCGGCCCGGTGCCCATGCAGAACGCACCCTGTGAGCCGACAAGCGAGGGCGCTGCTCGCCCTGGCCAAGGTGGACAAGAACCACTTGGAGTTCATGCTGTATGAGTTGTGGCTGTTGGACATTGCTGTGTCGCCCGCGGTGGACTCCTTGGTTTCACAAGTCATTTGTGATGTACTGTTTTCCATTGCCCGGCCCTGACAGCTGTGGGATGTGAGGCCGTGTGTGCGTGTACATGAGCGGAGAACTTAGAAACTGACTGTTGCCCTCTGTTCTGCACAGCCACCTCAGAATCCACCTCCTGCCCTGCGCTGTCCTGCTTCTCCCTTGGGGGATGATGCCCCCATTCCCTTACTCCTTTTCCTGCTCATCAAATTTGTCTTGAATCCCTTATTAAAGGAGAGAGAGTTCTGCCCACATAGAGAACCTTTTAATGTTACTTTAATCAAAGTTATTGTCAGTTACAGTGAGGCTGGGGAGAACCACTTGTCCCCCTTTCCCCACCCCTCTCTAGTACGATGAGCTGACGAGGTGATGACCTGCAAAGTGATTTTTCCGTGGTGACCTCTGCATTGGGAACCCAGAGCCACTTGAGAGGGAACGGAGGGGACACTGACGGCGATAGTGGGGTCCCAGAGCCACCTGGACAGGGACACAGGGGATGTGGGGTCACAGAACTCCCAGGGAGGGGACAATGGGGGAACACTGGTTGTACCAAAACCAAACCACGGGACATCAGGAGAACACTGAGAGGAATGTGGGGCCTCATTAGAGTGGGATAATGGCAGTGTCCCATTGGGGTTAGGACCTAGGGGTCCGGATTTTTGGGGGAGGTGGTCTTATTGGGTCTGGGAGTGCTTGGAGGTCTCTCATTGGGACTGAGGACTCCAAGGGCTCCTATTCTGATTTTTTAGAGGGGGTCTTACTGGGTTTGTGAGGACTGAGTGTCCCATTGTGGTTGGGGGTCCCGTTGGGCTGTGGGGCTCTCTGGGCTCCTGTTTCACTGGGGGGGTCCTAATAAGGATTGGGAGGGTCTGTGGTTTCCCATGGGTCCTGTCTATTTTAGGGGGCCTTATTGGATTTGGGAGTATATGGGGAGTCCCATTGGCCTTGGGGGATTTCGGAGGGGCTGAGGGGGTCCCACGGAGACTGAGGGGTCCTGGGGGGATGTGAAGGGATCCCATTGGGGTTATGAAATCCCAGGGGTCTTGTTTTGTTTTTTTTTGTTGAGGTCCCATAGGGGGGATGGGGTCCCAGGGTTTGCAGAAATCCCCCCCCAGATACACAGACTGGAGCTCCAGCTCCAACCCTTCTGTGTTGCCCCCACCAGCAGCCCCTTGAGACTCCTCCACCTCCCCTCCGTGACGCCAGGAGCCCCTGGCCAATGTCAAGATTAGATTGTTAATAACTACAGTTTGATTTAAAAAAGAATTTTGAAGCAGTGTTTGGCAATGGATGTTGATCCAGGATGTCCCCAGATGAGTTCTGCTCTTACACTGTGTGGACAAACATCCTCCTCAACTTCCCCACCCCATTTCTACTTGCATTGACCCCGTGGGACCTGCATCACTTTTCCTCACATCGCTCTTCCCGTCTGAAGTCACCCGCTCAGTGCTGAACCTCCTCTGACCTCTTGTTGTTTCCACTATCTGTGTGCTCCCTTTCTGTGGCTGGGTTTGACCAGGGCAATCTTTCCCATTCCCGCAGGACTTCTGACATTGCCGCTTGGCTTCCTCTTCCTTGGGATGGATTTATTCCACATGGAAGTTGATATCCTTAGGTAGCTAACACAGTTTTTGACCCTATTCCCCTCAGAGCCTTCCCCTGCTGCCCCGCATAGCACAGACACCTGAAGAAGCCGAGGGGTGCTCTGCTGAAGCCCAAAGCTGTGTGCTCTGTTCTCCCTTCAGACTCCTCAGCTGCACCGTGCCATGGCCGCTGCAGACCAAGGATGTCTTTGTCCTTCACATTTCCTGCAAGCCCTCCTTGCTGGTGGCTGTGAGATCCAGCAGGGAGCCTCTTCTCTTTGGTCCCTCTTTGGCTCATTCATGAAGCTGCTGTCTGTGCTCTCCGTGAGCTTCTGGATGGCTCACGCCGCGCTGTGCTGACCCTGCAGGAGCTGCTGGAGTGAGGAAGGTCTCAGCCTGTGACAAGAGCCCCAGAACGTGGGGCTGCAGTTTCCCTTTCAGGTCCCAAAACTCTTGCTCTTCCACGTCACTAGCAGGGCTTCCCAGGGCTGCGTTTTAGGGCTGCTTCTCTTTGGTGTTTCCATCACTGCTTGCATGAAGAGCTAGAAGACGTTTCCAGCACATATGCTGATGATTTTGAATTGGGAGGAGCTGCTGACTCCACTGAGGGTGGACAGGCCTTGCAGGGAGATGTGGACAACTTAGAGAAGTGGCCAGTCACCAACCACGTGAAGTGTAACAAGAACAAGTGCCTGGTTCTGTCCCTGGGTAAGAGCAACGCCGGCTGCACACACAGAGCAGGGGATGGGACACTAAAGAGTGGTTCTGCTGACGGGGATCTGGGAGTCCCGGTCATCAGCAACCTGAACGTCAGCCGGCAGCGTGCGCAGTCAGCAAGGAAGGCCAACCTTCCTGCAAGGGGCAGTGAGGAGTGCAGTGCCAGCCAGGGGAGGGGAGGGACAGCCCTGCTCAGCTCTGCACGGCTGCAGCCTCACCTGGAGCACTGGGTGCCCTCCTGGGCCATGCAGAACAGAAAGGACACAACAACACCCATCAGTGTCATAGAAACAAAGCCTGCGTCTGTAACTGCCCCAGAGGGGACAGAAGCTCCATGGTTGAAACCCACCTCGGCTGCGTGATGTCCTGGCTACACCTGCCCGAGACTTACCAGCATGAATTGGGAGGAAAATGAAGTGCAGAGAGTTGCAGTGATACATATGACCAAAGAGCTCTGGATGATAACTGCAGTCATTGCGGGGTGTGCAGGGGAACACTCACAAATCAGCTGCTTTCATTTGTGCACGGCTGAAACATTTCTGCTCTAGAAGACACTGACAGCCATACAGGAAAAAATCTCGCAGAACAATGACAGCAGTAGCCCTTCCTCGGGAATATCTATGTGTGGTTGTCTGAGACGCTGTGAGAGTCTGAGTCAGAGCTGGGACTGCTACACACAAGGGTCATGCAAGCAGCATGGCCGTGTACAGCGAGCCTGGGCACGGATCCCTAAGGGGCTGCAGTTCCCCTCCGCGCCACCAGGGGCGCTCTCGCGTGATGTCGCTGTGTCTCTATGGCTCCCTATTGCTCTCTGTGGTTTCCTTTGGGTCGCTGTGGGTTGCTATGGACCTCTATGGGTCACTGTGGGTCCCGCTATGGGTGGCTATGGGTCCCGTTATGGTTCGCAGTGCGTCCCACTGTGGTTCGATGAGGGTCACTATGGGTTGTTACGGATCGCTATGGTTGTCTGTGGGTCGCTGTGGGTCCTGCTATGGATTGCTGTGGTTTGCTATGCATCGCTGTGGGTCCCGCTGTGGGCTGCTGTTGGTCGCTATGGATTGCTGTGGGTCCCGCTATGGGTCGCTGTGGGTCACTCTGGGTCGCTGTGGGTCACTCTGGGTCGCTGTGGGTTGCTGCAGGTCCTGCTATGGATCGCTGTGGGTCGCTATGTGTCGCTGTGGGTCACTATGGGTCACTGTGGGTCGCTTTGGGTCTCCATGGGTCGCTATGGATCGTAGTGCATCGCTATGGGTTGCTGTGTGTTGCTGTGGATTGCTATGAGTATGGATTGCTGTGGGTCACTCTGGGTCGCTATGGGTCATGGTGGGTCGCTATTCTTTGCTGTGGGTTGCTGTGGCTCTCTATGGGTCTCTATGGGTCACTGTGGGTCACTGTGGGTCGCTATGTGTCCCACTATGTGTCACTGTGGGTCACTGTGGCTCCTGCTATGGGTCGCTATGGGACACTATCAGTCTATGGTCGCTGTGAGTCTTGCTATGTGTCTCTATGGTTTTCTATGGGTCCCTATGGGCCGCTGTGGGTCCCAATGGATCCCTAAGGGGCTGCAGTTCCCTTCCACGCCACCAGGGGGCGCTCTCACATAACGTCGCTGGGTGTCTGTATCTCCCTATTGCTCTCTGTGGTTTCCTATTGGTCGCTATGGGTCACTGTGGGTCGCTGTGGGTTGGTGAGGGTCCCGCTAGGGGTCGCTGTGGGTTCCTATGTGTCACTGGGTCACTGTGGGTCTCTATGGATTGCTGTGGGTCGCTATGGGTTGTTATCGGTTTCTATGGGTCCCTATGTGTCGTTATGGGTCGCTGTGGGTTGCTCTGAGTCAGTATGGGTCACTACGGGTCTCTGCGGGTGGCTGTTGGTCCCAGCATGGGTCGTTCTGGGTCGCTGTGAGTCCCACTATGGGTCGTATCAATCGCTATGGGTCACTGTGGGTCCCACAATAGATCATTGTGGGTCGCTGAGGCTCCCGCTATGGGTCACTGTGGGTCGCTATGTGTCTCTATGTGACCCAGGAGATCCCTAAGGGGCTGCAGTTCCCCTCCGCGCCACCAGGGGCGCTCTCGCGTGATGTCGCTGTGTCTCTATGGCTCCCTATTGCTCTCTGTGGTTTCCTATGGGTTGCTATGGGTCACTGTGGGTCGCTGCGGGTCCCAGCATGGGTCGCAGTGGGTCGCTGTGGGTCCCGGAATGGGTTGCTGTGAGTCGCTATGGGTTGCGGGGGGGGGCCCTATACGGGAGGCACAGGTGGGGATAGGGAGCGGGCGG
Organism: Callipepla californica brunnescens; assembly: GCA_023055505.1. Lineage (NCBI taxonomy): Eukaryota > Metazoa > Chordata > Aves > Galliformes > Odontophoridae > Callipepla > Callipepla californica. The sequence goes on along the minus strand of JALIRH010000112.1, from coordinate 1,088,148 downwards.
TTATGTGGTGGGGGAGGGGGGTTTTGGGGTAGGGAAGGTGGACTACGGGGCGAGACTGGGGAGAAATGGGGTGGGGGTGTCCTATGGGGGGGCACAGATCCGGGCTATGGGGTGGGGTAGGGGGACTATGGGGCAGGGGAGAAGGGCTATGGGGCGCACAGGTGGGGGCCATGGGGCAGGGGGGTCCGATGGGGTTGGGGTCTTTATTTGGGTGGGGTGCATAAGGGGGGGAGGGTCCCTATGGGGTCTAAATTACAGGGGGGAATCCATACGTTCCCATTATTCCGGGGGGGGAGGGGAGGGAGCCACACGGTTCCCACAGCAATCGACCCGCGGGGGGCGCAAGCTGTTGGGGGGCGGTAATGAGCGGCGACGCTAACGAAGGGACGGCAATTAACGGCAGGGCGGCACGCAGCTGGAGCTGCTGCCTGCCCCTCCCCAGCTGGCGCTGCTCTACGCCGCCGGGCGCTCTGATCGAGGTAAATTAGCTCATTAATGCCGCCCCACGGCGCCGCTCGGCCAATCACAGCACAGATCGGCGGCGGAAAGGGCGGGGCGGCGCATGGGGTTGTGGGTAGCGAGGCGAAACAGCGCCAATGGAACGAGGCACGAGGACCGGAAGTGACTGAACTTCCGGGAGCGCGGATTTCCGGCAGCGAGCGGGGCATTGTGGGTAACGAGGCGGAAGTGCGCCCGCTGCAGAACCGGAAGCCGAAGGCGGGCTAAGCCCCGCCCTCTGGCCACGCCCCCTACGCTCAATGACCCGAAGTGACCCCGATATGACCCCAGAAATCCCTTATTTCCAACACTTCTTGGAAGCACTGTGCCGCAAAGGGCCCCAAAATGACCCCAAAGTGATCTTAAAGTGACCCCAAAATCCCATAATAACCCCGTAAGGACCCCATAAAATTCCCTATGGGGTCCCTTCTTTTTGGTGTCCCTGCAGGCCACGACGTAGTGCTGTGCGACACTGAGCAGTGGTGAATATCTGTCGGCGTACAACGTGTCCTCAAACAGCACCGAGGAATCGTTCAGCGGCTGGGGGATTCATAGGGCACTTATGGGGCCAGCGGGTAACAGGGGAACCTATGGGGTCAGGGGGGGAACTAATGGGGTTTGGGGCTGACGTCTCCTCAAATAGCAGCGAGGAATCGTTCTGTGGCTTGGGGATTCATAGCGGAGTTATGGGGTCAGGGGAACTAACGGGATTTGGGGCTGACATTTGGGGGAAATAATGGGATTTTAGGGCTGAGATTTTGGGGTCAGATATCGACCTTATAGGGCTGGGTTATGGGGTCAGTTCGTGCTCTTTTGGGGCCAGGTTTTGTGCTGTGGGTTTGGGGCAGGGTGGTGTTTTTGGGGTGGGGGTTTTGTGCTGTGGGTTTGGGGTCAGGGCGGTGTGTTCTGGGGCTGGGTTTTGGGGTCAGTTCCTGCTCTTTCGGAGATGGGTTTTGGGTTGAGTCCCTGCCCTTTTGGGGCCATGCTTTGTGCTGAGGGTTCAGGCTATTTGGGGTGTGTTTGGGGCCATATCCGCTGTGGGGGCGCATGGATGAGAGCGCAGTAGAAGCAGGTGGTCTGCGGGTATAGGGCCAGCACGAGCTGCTCCCGCTGGAACAGCGCTTTGGGGTCCGTCCCTGGGTTCGCCTTCCACTGCAGCAGCGGGATCACACGGCACCGGCTGAGTGTGTGCTGTCTGTGGGGGAAGAGAGAAGAGATATGAGATAAGATATGGGGTGATATGGGGAGATATGGGGTGATATGGGGGGGACAGGGGCAGTGGGATCACGCAGCACTGGCTCAGCGTGTGCCGTCTGTGGGAGATAAGAGATAAGATATGAGGAGATATGTGGGAAAAATGGGGAGATATGGGGGCACAGGGGCAGTGGGATCACGCGGCGCCAGCTCAGTGTGTGCTGTCTGCAGGGGAAGAGATAAGAGAGATGATAAGGGGTGATATGGGGAGATATAGGGAGATATGGGGGCAGGGATGGGGCTGTGGGGGTTTGAAGGGGCAGCTGTGGGGCAGTTGTGGGGCACTCACTCTTTGCCCTCCTCATCCATGTCATGCCATGTACCTGGAGGCACAAAGGCATCACCGCAATGTTAACCCCAATCCTAACCCCATATCACCCCTATTTCACCCCATATCTCCTAATATCACCCCATATGACTCCGTATCACCCCATATCACCCCATACCACCCCTTACTGCCCCATATCACCCCATACCACCCCATTTGCCCCATAATTCCCCCATATCACCCCATCACCCACTATCACCCCTATGTAACCCCGCCCCTTTTTGCTTATCCCCGCCCCTCTCCGTGGTAGCCCCGCTTCTTTTTGTCCGTCCCCGCCCCTTTTGCCCCCCCCCGCCCGTTTCGGGGTCCCCGCGCTGACTCTTGTTCTCGGGTTGCATCCTCCCGTGGGTTTTCTGGATGTCGATGAGCTTGTGCTCGCTGAGGGAGCGCTCCTCCTGCGGGGGGAGGGGCGGCCTCAGCCCCACACGTCCGCCCCCCCCCCACATCGACGGCCCCGGTCCCACAACCCCGACCCCACATCTGCAGCCCCAGCCCCATAACAGAGCCCCCAGACCCCTAACCGAGCACCCGGACTTAGAACCGAGCATCGAGCCCCATTAGCCCCAACCCCAGCCCCACATCCCCGTCCCCCACCCAACTCCGCCCCACCCCACCCACACCCTATTCCCCCCTTCTCCCTCCGCCACCCCACTCCCCCTCCCCTCCGCTCCCCTCCCCTCCGCTCCCCTACCCCTCCCCTACCCTCCCCTACCTGCGTGTGCGCGAGCAGCCGCTGTAGCTCCCCCAGGAGCTCCACGTTGCGCGACCTCCCCCCCCCCGCCAACGCCATGGCCGAACAGCCCCACCCCCACTGCGCGCGGCTCTGGGAATAGCACTACGCGTGCGCCGGTCCCGGAAGCCGGAAACAGAAGTCCCCCCCCCCCCCCCCGCAGATGAACGGAGCAGTGGAGTACTATGGCGGCGGCGGCGGCGCCGCAGAAACCGCGCGTTGGAGCGGCGGCGGCGGCGGCTGTACGGGACGGCACTGTGAGCTGTGGGGGCGGAGCCGTGGGGACGGGCAGCGGCAGCGGCAGCGGCAGCGGCAGCGGGGGAGGGGCGGGGCGGGGCGGGGCAGCCCAGCCCAGCCCAGCCCAGCCCTTTGCACATAGCAAATTCTAGCTCTATTACCATTCTGTTACATCAAGATAGTTAAAACTGGCATCTTTAAATGGACATCTGCAAAACTCAGCTCTGAACCATTTAGGATGTTGAAATGTTCCACAGAATTTGTTAGAGTGGCTTCAGATTGCTGCAGGTGTCACTGCTGTAACTCACAGTGTAACAGGTGACAGTGTGGGTAAGAAGCCTTCTCAAAGGAGCTGTGCAGTTCTGATCTGGTTATTCCTACTCTGCATGTAGCTGATCTTCTGGAATTGCTGTGTGGGTTCATTGCAGTCTTCTAGACTAGTGAAGCTAGAGAAGCTCTTGCAAGTGAAACTGCTGACAGAAATGGATGTGTGTGGGAATGATGTGAAGGTGGTTTTGAATCCCTGTCAGGGAGGGATCTGAGCTAGAGATGTCCAATCTGCCTTCTGCCTGGAGTGCTTTGAATTGCTGAGTGTCTTAGCTATGGAAGCAAAATGTTCTTTACAGATGGCTCCGTTCTGTTTGGTTCCGTGACAGGCTCAGAACTTCTCAGTCTGCACGGCAGCTGTTCGGTCGGGAACGGTGAAAATGTTCTCGTAGATGTCTTGCACTGGATGCAGATAAGCAGTGTGGTTTTGGAAGGTTTTCTTCCAGATTCCCAGAGGGTTTGGAAAGCAGAGCAGCAGTGAGTATTGAGAATAGCAGTCCTTAAAATGAGCATTTAAGGGTTGTTTCTTTGGAAGGATCTAAAAGAAAACGTCTTGTAGAAGCTCAGAGGGTGGGTGGAATTCTGATAATACAGTGCCATGGCTTTGTGATTTTTGGTATTGGTATTCCACATCATGACGTCATGTGGTGCGCTGGGAATTGGAGAGTTAATGCTCCAGCTCCATGTGTCATTGATAGTTCTGGGTATGCCTGTCTCACAAGAAAAGAAGAACTCCATTCCTCAGAGCACTGTGCGATGCTTTGCATTGTTATGTGTTTCCGCTCAGAGAGAAAGATGAGAACTGTCTGCTGTCACGGGACGCTCTCTTTCCTTTGGGATCACTCGGCAGTGGGTGCTCGCTACCGTCTCGCCTTCAGCGTTAGCGTAAGGCCTTCGGCTTATCAGACATTCTCTTGCTCATTTTATTTGATTCATTAGCTTCAATTCCATATATATTGTATTCTATTGTGTTATTTTGCTTTCTGAGATCTTACTTAGTAAATTAGCTTTCCTCCTCAGATCGTTGCCGCTGTTTTGTTCCTAGGCCCATCTCCCTTTTCCCTTTTCCCCCTTCCCCTTGTCCGGGGTGTGGGCCCGTGGGTCCCCCGCACCAATTGTCACGGAACCGGGCCGATCCAGCCCGGTAAACCGTTGACATACAGAAAGGGACAAATTTGGCTGTTGGATTTCTTTTTTAGATATCTTTAGGCTAGTCTGCTTAAGGTTTGATGCTCGCTTTCCAAATAACATCGGCTGACGTGGTGCTGTGCTTTGTTCAGGTGCTCCGTTGCTCATAACTTTGAGCAGTAAACGTCCCTGCAGTGTTACTGTACCTTGTTAATGGATTCTACTCTCATTCAGCATTTTATCGGTGTTAGGATAGCAAAACTTGAAGTGATATGCTTTCAATCTACTTCCGTGTTCAAAGTAATTAGTAAATAGATGCTTGAAATACTTTTCCAGGCTCTTCATTATCTGTTATTGGTATTGGAAGTAGAAGAAACTGAAGTTTTCCAGATTTGTCTTGAACACTGGAATCCTTTACTGCTGAGCTCTGCAGGGAAAGTCCGTTCTCACCATCTGCTTCTCCACTGCTTTCTGGAAGTCAGCGCTTTGATGTTCCTCCAAGAAGACAGCTTTGTTTGCCTGTATTATCCAAGGTAATCCATGCTTCAGTACAAATACTGTGCAAGTTTGGATGCTGCTCCTAAATTCAGAGGCTTCTCTGTGTAAAGGATGACTTCAGAGAGCTTCCCTTGCTTCGGGTAATTGGGAATTGATTCAGCGCACTGTGAATAGTCCCGCTTCTAAACATCAAATAAAAGAATACGTATCTGTATGGTTTATTTAAATGTACCAAACCTATGTGAGCAGCTCAGAAGCTTCGTGATAACTTGGTAATAGAATTGCTGTCTAGGATTTGTGTAGTAGATCTGCTACATCTTGCTACCAGTTTCTGTAAGTAATGGTTTCCAGTGTGGATCGTACCGGGGTTCATGCAGATGGAGCTGACTGCTGTTCAGAGAAGGAGGATAACTTGATACTTAATTCGATTACTTGGTCTGGAGGAGTTGTGTTTTCTCCTCAGGAATGAGACTTACAAAACAAGGCAGTTTACCATAGCATTAAAAACGGATGCATTGTTACAGACTCAGTTGTATAAGAGCTGCAGTGCCAATTAAAGGGCAGGTGTTTGAGGAGAAAACGTGCTTGTGTTGAAAAGATCTTTGATACATACATCTCCTGAAGCTCTGGACGGTATGATACTTGTTTTAAATAACTCTGATTCTTGCAGAGATAGAGATCAGCTGTACTCTGAATGGGTTTTTAGTTAGCGTATCCCTTCAGAATTTGTCCTTCCCGTTTGCTTGTGTATGAGATGGCCTGAGGAAGTGCACACACCTTTATTTTCATGTCACGGTGCAGTTCAGTTGGAGCTCCCCTTTGTAACGTTTAGGTTCAATCGCTGATGGTTGGCAGTATGGCTAAACCTGAAGGAGTGCTCGTTGTGGAAATGATCCAGGGGACGTAGTACGAGAATTCATGAAGGATACAGATTCCATAACCTTCTATAGAAATATGAGAGAAGCATTGGGTAAGTGTCGAGAACTGCTGTCCTGTAGGTCTGTGCGGCTGCACCAGGAGCATGCGTGCAGCAGGGTTATGTGGGGGGCAGGGGAGGAGGGGAATCTGAAAGTCATCACCATGTCTCAGCTGTAGGGTCAGTTATGAGACTTCAGTGAGAACATTTTTCTTTTAAATGCAAACAGGGGAAGGGAGCACTGAGTGTTTGTTAACAGCTTTATGAATGTAAAACGCACCTTTTTGTATTCTCACTGCTGAGCTGGTGTATTCTCACTGCTGTACTTGTGCAGTATAGTTAACAGTAGATTTATTCTGATCTCTATATTTTTAATATTAAAACTTCTCCTTACTGTACTGAAACTGCTTCAGCATATTCTCAGCCTTAGCGATGTTTCCAGATCCAGTGTATGGAGTGACAGGAAAAGTGGCACTGTAAAAATCCATTGCTGAATCTGACCCTAATGCTGCTCTCAGTTCGGTGAGATTTTGAATTTGGCTTCCATTAGCGGCCCCAATCATTTCAGGGGCTGATGGAATTGCCTGAGCTGTTAAAGCTGAAACTTCTCACCTGGTGTAGTTCAGGAGAACCATCTCCGTTGTAACGGTGGTTTACTAAAACCAGCAGAGGTAATGGCACTGAATTAACAAAAAGAGGAAAATTGCTAAATGCAATGTGATGTCCCTCAGAGCTAGCCAGATCCACATTGCCAACAGCTCACGAATATGTACACGTTATTAATTGAACTTAGGAACTTTACTGATCTGTCCGATACACAAGGTCATTCTCTCTCATGTCATACAATCCTAGCAGATCTGGGTTTAAATCTTTTGCTTGCTCTATCACAAGTTCACAAAAGAACCGTTGCGTTTGCCATTTTGATTTTGTCTCTCTTAGAAGAATTCCACTTAATAGAGATGCGATCCAGTTTGTTGCTTAAAAAAATATGCCTGCTTACTGTTATTGTTAATTGTCTTTCAGTGTATCTTACACATCTGGACTGTGCAGACACAGAACGAATAATGGCTGAAAAGCTTCACAATGAGTGCATGGGACAGACTGCTCCTGGGAAACCTGAATGCGCTCTGTTGGGCAATAGGCTCAGTGAGTGGGTGATGCATGAAGAGGATGAAAAAAGATCCCTTGTGACAGGAATTAAGGTACCGTGGCACAAGACTGACAGCGTTGTTGAGCTTTGTAATTCATGCTCAAGAAATTGAGCTTCAAAAGATCCTGCTCTGTGTTCTTCAGTGAGCTGCCCTGTATAGCAAACGTTGATGAGAATAATTGAATGGGGAATGTCGTATTCTGAATTTTAGGCTGGTGAATTCCTCAGTCACAAAAAAGGTCTGAATCCATACAGCCTTTTCACTGTGAAAATTTTGGAGAGAAAATTTGGCTTATGATGAAATATTTTGCTTTAGGAATGCCACAGACACAGGAAGGAAGTACTAATGAAGTAAGAGTAACCTTAACGAAGCAAAGTAACGTGCGTTGCTTTGAAGCAGCTAGCACCTTCTCTTCTGCCGCTGAAGTTTTAGTAAGTGTGTGTGGAAAGAGCATGGGAAGAAGACGTTGTCTACAGAAGTGAAATGTGTCACTGTGATGCCATAGGCAGAGAGGAGTTAGTTTCCCCTGCTTGCTGTGTAACACCTGTATGTTTATCAGCTGGTTGCTCAGTACTCAGCACTTTGGGTTGCTGCAGTCTGCCCTGCAGCAGTTATTAGTTGCATCTAAATCACGTGACTGAAAATGCGGTGTTCTTGGTTTGGTTGAAACTTATGGAACTGTCCTGATCCTAAACTGGGGCAGTTGGTTGGTTTGTTCTTTTTTTTTTCTTAAAATATTTTGGCTTTGAGCTTGATAATAGCAACTACTTTCCTGTGTGGTTACTGATGCTTATTTTAGCCTTTATACTGCTCATCCGGTCTGTGAACTTGGGAGAAAACTAATGGTATGTTATACTGTAGGATCCCCCAGGGCTCTGTGAACAAAAGAGAGGAACAGACAATAAAGCCACTATTGCATCCAACGGAACGTACATAGTAGGCCAATACCAATGTTCTCTGAGAGCTCACTGGGAGTTTTTGATGGCAGCAGTCAGCAAGTTCTTTGAGTTTCTGCATGGTGACCATCTCTTTCACTTGCTGTTCTGACTTTCTGAATGAAAAACAAATTATGCTCAGTATATGTGCATGTCTGGGGGAAATAGAAAGCAGTAACTGATGTGATTTAATTTAGAAACCCACGATGGAGTCCAGGATACGGCTTGTGAGATACGGCTTGTGATACCTTGATAAAAATAGCACAGAAGTGCCGCCGACATTTTGTTCAGATTCAGGTGGGAGAAGTGATGCCTTGCATTGATGAAATCTTGAACAATATTAATACGGTCATCTGTGACCTTCAGCCACATCAGGTACATTGAATTCAGGAGTGTGAGTGAATTTGTGAAGGCAGTCAGCGTCGTGACACATCAAAAATGAATTGGTAATAGTCTTTAAGACTTGAATTGTGTTTCTCAGTCACGGTGTGTGTCAGTGAGAGTGTTACATTACAGGTGGTACGGTCAGATTAATTCTCCATCCAAGAATTCTAATTAAGATCTTAATAATGTAAAGAGTGCCGAGTTGAAATTCTTTATTTCTAGAATGCTTTTAAATGAGATGGTAAATGTAAATTTGAGGTCTTGATTAGCGAAGGAGAATGTTCTGCTGTGGTAGTGTACTTATGGGTCTGGCATGTGCAGGGGCAAGAGAGTACCTGCAGGGGAATGTGCTCTGATGGAGTGCAGTGCACGCACAGCATAGGCTGATGCATTGCAGTAACTTGGGAATGTGGGGCAGAGGTAATGAGTTCCAGCTTCTGTTTTTCCTGCACTTGAGTCAGCCCAAAGTTCCGTAAAAGAAAGAAATGGAGCTATTGTAAGAGAAAGCACGTGCCTGAAGAGGGCTTACTTCAGGATATGGTGGTAAAAGCAAGGAAGTCTCTGGAACGTACATAGTAGGATTCATAGATTGATAGATACGTGAGGTTGGAAAGGACCTCCAAGATCATTTAGTCCAACCGTCCTCCTACCACCATCCCTACCCACTAAGCTACTAAATCAAATCCCCTTAGCACCTCATCTAAACGCTTCTTGAACAGCGCTGGGGATGGTGCCTCAACCCCCTCCCTAGGCGGGCCGTTCCAGTGCCTGACCACTCTTTCAGAGAAAAAATTGGTCCTCAGATCTAATCTAAATCTTCCTCGGCACAGCTTGTGGCCATTCCCTCTCGTTCTGTCATTAGTTATCTGGGAGAAGAGGCCGACCCCCTTGTCGTGGTGTAGGGCAAATAACCCCCAGGAATAGCATCCAAAAGAAATGGTGCCAAAGATGGTATATTTTAGATGGGCTTAAGTAGATGGTATACAGATAGTTAATGAGGAAAGAGTAGCTCACCTTTGGAGATGGTCAAGGCTTGCCGATAACTCCACTAGGGAGGGATCTCTAACCAGAGATCCTTCCCTGGTGGTGGTCAGCCCTTAAATGGGGTCTTGGGAGAGGTGGAGTCAAACTCCACCCCTTCCAATCACACTCACTTGTGCCTCTGCAGCTGACTCAGTGCTGGCCTCAGGTGATCAATCAGTGGTTCAGGCCGTGATTCAGCAGTTCCCATGCACATGGGATTGTGGGTCATGGGATTGTGGGTCATCTATAGTTATGGGTATGCCTGTCTCAGAAGAGAGGGAGAACTCCATTCCCCAGAGAACTTTACGATGCTTTGTATTTTTATGTGTTTTCCGCTCAGAGGGAAAAGATAAAAACTGTCTGCAGTCACAGGATGCTCTCTTTCCTTTGGGATCGACTCAGCAGTGGGTGCTCGCTGCCGTCTCGCCTTCAGCATTAGTGTAAGGCCTTCAGTTTATCGGACACTCTCTCTTGCTCATTTTGTTTGATTCATTAGCCTCAATTCCTATCATATTGTGTCATTTTACTTTCTGCAGTCTTATTTAGTAAATTAGCTTTCCTCCTCAGATCGTTGCCACTGTTTTGTTTCTAGGCCCATCTCCCTTTTCCTTTTCCCCCTTTCCCTTGTATGGGGTGTGGGCCCGTGGGTCCCCTGCCTCAGTTGTCATGGAACCAGGCCGAACCGGCCCACAAACCAGTGACACCCCTCCTCACCGCAGCCTCCCTTCAGGAAGTGGTAGAGTGCAGTGAGGTCTCCTCTGAGCCTCCTTTTCTCCAGACTAAACAATCCCAGCTCCCTCAGCCGCTCCTCGTAAGACTTGTGCTCCAGACCCCTCACCAGTTTTGTTGCCCTTCTCTGAACACGCTCCAGGGCCTCGATGTCTTTCCTGTACTGAGGGGCCCAAAACTGAACACAGTACTCGAGGTGCAGCCGCATCAGAGCTGAGTACAGGGGGATGATCACCTCCCTGCTCCTGCTGGCCACACCATTCCTAATACAGGCCAGGATGCCATTGGCCTTCTTGGCCACCTGGGCACACTGCCGACTCGTGTTGAGCCGGGCATCAACCAACACCCCCAGGTCCTTTTCCTCTGTACAGTCTTCAAGCCATTCTGCCCCAAGCCTATAGCATTGCATGGGGTTACCGTGGCCAAAGTGCAGCACTTGGCACTTGGCCTTCTTGAACCTCGTCCCGTTGAGCTCAGCCCAGCTGTTCAGCTTATCCAGATCCCGCTGAAGGGCCTCCCTACCCTCAGGCACATTGACACATCCTCCCAGCTTGGTGTCATCCGCAAACTTACTGAGGGTACACTCAATCCCCTCGTCCAGGTCATCAATAAAGATATTAAACAGTATGGGCCCCAATACCGACCCTTGGGGGACACCACTCGTAACGGGACGCCAGCTGGACTTAACTCCATTAACCACTACCCACTGGGCACGGCCCTCTAGCCAATTCTCGTGAACCTGTCCACACCACGGGCTGCCTGTTTCCCCAGGAGAATACTGTGGGAGACCGTGTCAAAGGCTTTACTGAAGTCCAGGTAGACTACTTCAACAGCCTTTCCCTCATCTACCAGTCTGGTCACCCAGTCGTAGAAGGAGATGAGGTTGGACAAGCACGAGCTGCCCTTTGTGAACCCGTGCTGGCTGGGTCTGATCCCCTGGTTGCCATGCACGTGCCGTGTGATCTCCCTCAAGATCAATTGCTCCATAACTTTCCCTGATACTGAGGTCAGGCTGACAGGCCTGTAGTTCCCCGGATCTTCCTTACGGCCTTTCTTGTAGATGGGAGTCACATCGGCAAGCCTCCAATCTTGCGGGACCTCTCCAGATGACCAGGAATGCTGATAGATGGCAAAGAGCGGCTTGGCAATCACCTCTGCCAGCTCCCTCAGCACCCTTGGGTGGATCCCATCTGGCCCCATGGACTTGTGGCAGTTCAGATGGAAGAGCAGGTCTCTGACTGTCTCTGCTGGGATCACAGGGGGTGTCTGATGCGCTTCGTCCCAGACTTCCAGGTCAGGGCGAGAAGTATCCTGAGGATAACTGGTCTGTCTATTAAAGACAGACGTGAAGAAGGCATTGAGGACCTCAGCCTTTTCCTTATCCTCTGTGGTTGCATTCCCTGCCGCATCAAGTAAAGGAGGGAAATTCTCCTTAGTTCTTCTTTTACTGTTAATATATTTATAAAAGGATTTTTTGTTCTCCTTTACTGCAGTAGCCAGTGTTAGTGAGTTCTTAAAGCTACAGAGCTTTACAGTACCTGTAATTAATGAAGAATAGTTTTCTGGCTCTGTAAGTAGTGTCTCTGTAAATGTTCTAAATCTGTAAGATTTTAAAAGAACGGAAAGTGCTACATCTTGATTAATTTGAACATAACTTTTTAGAACTTAATTCTTCAGTGTACTGTCAGAAATGACCCCTATCCTGACCTTATATTCTGCTGTAGGTAAAGATTATGAAACAAGGATTGGGTTCTTCTTGTTAGTCTACAGAGCTGTTCTCAATAAGGAAAGAAAGAGTTAATTTCTTTGCTGATGTTTATTGATCACACCCCAGAAACTGCAGTTCCCCTATTAATGCATTATTTCCATCAATTGTCACCCTTCCTGAAGAATTTCTTTTTTTTTCAAGTATTGTTTCATCTACCCCATATTTGTAACTTGACTTGTAAGTGATTACGTGGATACTGTCTACACATTAAGCTGAAGTCTCAGGCATCCCTGATACAGTGCTGTTGAAGAATAACAAAGGTCTTCTCACTGCTCTATCATTTAAGAGAACATACCATATAAACCACTTCACTGGACAGGAGCAGGTTTGCTTTCATTTGTCTGAGATCAGTTAACCAGAAAAGGTTTTGAACACGGGCACTGTTAAGTCTCAGATAATAGTTGAATAATTACTTGTAAGTTACACTAATCTGAGAGCAGTTCAGTGCCGTGTTGTGTTATGAAAAGTAGAGAAGTAGGCTTATAGAATATTTTTCTCTAAGATTTTCTCTAAGATCCTCTAGGATCGCTTAGGAGTGGGTGCTCGCTGCCGTCCGCCTTCAGCGTTAGCGTAAGGCCTTCGGTTTATCGGGCACTCACTCTCTCTCTCTCTCTCTCTCTCTCTCTCTCTCTCTCTCTCTTACATGTTTTGTTTGATTCATTGGGCTTAGTTCCAAATTGTATTGCATTATATTGTGTTATTCACTTCCTGATGTCTTATTTAGTAAATTAGCTTTTCCCCCTCAGATCGTTGCCACTGTTTTTTTTTGGGGCTTATCTCCCTTTTTTCCCTTTCTCCCTTCCCCCTGTCTGGGGTGTGGGCCTGTGGGTCTCCTTCCTCGGTTGTTGCGGGGCCGGGCCGAACCAGCTCACAAACCCCTGACAAAGGCTTATGGTGTAAATGGGGAAGCAATAAAAGAACGATGCCACTTGAGGGAGCAGTGGGGAGAAAGCCTCGGATTTGTCTCATAGGTTTTTGGGAGGCCTCCTCCAAGAAGGTAATGCGGCCAAAAGCCCAGCTGAAGTTCCTCTGTACCAATGTATACAGCATTGTGTAGGCAAGAGGAACTGGAAATGGTGGTGCAATTGGAAAGTTGTGATCTTCCTGCTATCACAGAAACATGGTGAGATGACTCACATAACTGGAGTACTGTGATTGAGGGCTCTAAGCTTTTTAGAAATTAATGACAAGGTAAGAGAGGTGGGGGAGTTTCCTTCTGTTGTTAAGAAGTGGATAGACTGTGAAATGCTGCCTTTGAGATACAGTCATATAGAGATTGAGAGCTTGTGTGTTATAATTAGGGACTAGACCAGTAAAACACAGTCGGTGGCTGGGGGTCTACTGCAGGCCACCTCTGATCAGGAGAGCCTGTTCACAAGGGTTTCTTACTTCAGCCTCAAGGCATTGTGCTCACAGCTCTCATCCTGTCTGGGAGGGATTTCAACCACCCGGCTATCTGTTGGGAAAGTAACACAGCAAGCTGCACATGATCCAGGAGATTCTTGGATTGGTGATAGCTTTCTGGGTCCAGGTATTGGGTAGACCCACCAGAGGTGAAATGTTGCTGGACCTGGTGCTCACCGTTGTGGAAGAGATTATTAAAGACATTAAGATCAGAGGCAGCCTGGACTGCAGTGACTGTGCCCTGGTCAAGTTTGTGATCTTGAGGAATGTGGGCCCGGCAAAAAGCAGATTTTTCTGAAAGGAGATGTTAAGGCACATGGGGAGACGTTCTGGCACAGCCAGCACAGCTTCCCCCAGGACAGATCGTGCGTAACCAATCTGGTGGCCTTCTGTGGTGGACTGACCACATTGGTGGACAATAGAAGGACAACTAATGTAGTCTGCCTAGACTTGTGCAAGGCCTCTGGCAAGACTGCACACCACATCGTCATCTCTAAATTGAAGAGAGATGGATATGAAGTCTGAACTATTAGGTGAATAAAGAATTAGTTAGATGGCTGTAACCAGAGGGTTACTGTCAGTGGCTCTGTGTCCAGGTGGAGGCTGTTGATGAATGGTGTCCTCCAGGGATCTGTCTTGGAACTGGTGCACTTCAGTATCTTTATCAGTGACACTGGGGTTGTGTCAGATTTGCTGCTGACCTCAAGCTGAGTGGTGCAGCTGACACAGCAGGCTGACAGGCCTGTAGTTCCCCGGATCTTCCTTACGGCCTTTCTTGTAGATGGGAGTCACATCGGCAAGCCTCCAATCTTGTGGGACCTCTCCAGATGACCAGGAATGCTGATAGATGGCAGAAAGCGGCTTGGCAATCACCTCTGCCAGCTCCCTCAGCACCCTTGGGTGGATCCCATCTGGCCCCATGGACTTGCAGCAGTTCAGATGGAGGAGCAGGTCTCTGACTGCCTCTGCTAGGATCACAGGAGGTGTCTGATGCGCTTCGTCCCAGACTTCCAGGTAAGGGCGAAAAGTATCCTGAGGTTAACTGATCTGTCTATTAAAGACAAACGTGAAGAAGGCATTGAGAACCTCAGCCTTTTCCTTATCCTCCGTGGTTACGTTCCCTGACACATCAAGTAAAGGAGAGAAATTCTCCTTAGTTCTTTTACTGTTAATATATTTGTAAAAGGATTTTTTGCTCTCCTTTACTGCAGTAGCCAGTCTAAGTTGGAGCTGGGCTTTTGCATTTCTAACTTCCTGCCTGTATTGGAGGGAGCAGAGGCTTGCTTTAAATGTGGAGTAAGTAAGGAAAGGATGGAGAAGGATCTTGTGAACTGAGGTGGGAAGTGGGTATTCAGTCATTGGAAACCCATTTTTAACTTTTACTGCCTGCTAGTTCTGAACGCTGTACATTTTTGGTTAGTCTTCCTTAACTTTCTGTTTGACTTCTTGTTTTTCAATCAGGTGCATCCGTTCTGTGGAGCAGTAGGATACGTGGTTGGGGCGCAGACAGACCGGACTGTACAGGAGCATCTGATAGAAAATCACATGCTGCTCCCTAATCCAGTATGGGACTGCAGAATTCAGCAGGCAAGAAAAGTCAGACCGTACATTTTGTGTATTCAACTAAAATGAAACTGCTGAGTGTTTGTTGTTATTACATTTGTTTTTACCTGTGGAATGAAGTGAACTTGGCTGTGCTGAACTTTTATAAAGCAATGGTTGATCTGGCAGTAGAAGTGTTGAAGGAGACCTAAACAATTGAGACTGGTTTAAATCCAGTTGAAGAACTTGACAGAACATGCTTTAACACAGCGTGTAAGATAAACACGTGAAAGTGACCGTTTTTGTATTAGAAGATAAATGGCGTTTTCATTGACTGAATGGAGTTAGCTCAGTTCTTTTCCACAGAATGTTGATGTTCTGAAGGATCCTGAAGCCGTTACACAGCTTGGTAGCATTCTGAAAACCAGCGTAAGGGCATGGAAAGCAGCTGGCCGCCCCTTTGTGATTCAGCTGGGAAGAATTTATTTGGATATGCTGAATGTGTCCAAGTGCCCAAGTGAAAACATCTCTGCAGCTCTTGAGGCTGACGGTAAGAAATTGCACGTCCTTCCTAACAGCGGGATGGGCAGTGCATGTGATCAGGTTGTGAATTTGCTGGGCTTATCTCATTGCGTGTCTGTTGGTGGTGGTGGTTTTTGTTGTTTCTTTGTGTGTGCGTTTGGGCAAGAGAATGCCTGAAAATGTGCTTGCTTAGGTTCTTGTTTTTGTTAGCCAGATGTTTTGTTCAAAGAAACTCTGATTCCGGAAGGAGGAAAGCTCTTCAAGTGTGAGTTTAGGAAGGGTACCGGAGACTGCTGACTAATAGCAGTCTTGTGGAGACACAGTTCTAAGTTCTGACTTAATCGCTTTAGATAAGAAAAGACCCTAGGACGTTGGCAGAGTTTTGGTTTGGTGATATTCTACTACTGAAACAGCTTTATTACAGAAGTGTAACTTCAGCGAAGGCGCCTCAGATTTGTCATAAACTAGACTGGTAATCACTGAGGAGGAATTAGGAGCTACTCGAGTTACCTAACCACTGTTACTTGGAAAAGATTGGGTCTGTGATATCGAAGTAGAATGTGCTGCTGGAGCATCCCTTGAGGAATGAAGTGACTCGGTTATTGGAGCTGTGTTCTGACAGACTTTCTTACCCATGCAATTAATACACCTTGACGTAGCTTCTCAGAACTTAATGCATTCTTTTGATTCTGCAGCTCTAATTGCCAGAAGGTGCTTAAAACAAAAATAAAATACGACGACAGAAATAGGAAGCAGTTGCTAGGACTTGTAGTCCTGACATTTTACTCGAGCAACAGCTATTGAGATGGCACTTGGCTCAGAGTGAGTTCTCACAGTTGTTATCTCTGATGGCAGCAGGAGCAGTTCTGCCTTTGTTTCCCTGGCTGCAGTCTGGTGAGGTATTCCTTGGATGTACTGTTATGAGTGTGTGGCTGTACACTCAGTTAGGGCAAGTTCTACTGACGAGACTTACATGGACTTAGATGTGAGAAAATGAAGTAAGAATTGGGCTCCTTGTAGTAAAGACAAGTTGGAACAATTATGTTTGTGACAAAATCAGGAGCGTGCTTTAGAACACTGTATAGGTTGGTTCTTCTCATCACGCAGCGAGAACCAGAGGTAAGCATGATCCTGAGAGCTGAACGAACATTCCCTTCCTTGAAAAAGAAGCTGCAGCATTGTTTCTGAGTTGTGCTGGCAAGAGTGTGCTGTCAGCAGTAGCACTGGAATACTAAATTGCAACTTGGATCCATGGAGCTGAAGTAATGGGAAAATGGTTTTAATCTGCATAATATGAATGAGAGATCTTCCTTCTTTGTCATTTGGGTATCAAAATGAAACATTCTAAATCTTCTGGAACGAGTTGAAGGGAATCTGTTTGTTGACGCGTCTTAACCCAGATTCAGTGCAGCTTTGCTACCTTTCAGGTGAAGTGGAAACAAAGCAGCCCTTGGTTAGAAGGATGAGGACTGTAAAAAGGGAAACTTTAGAACTGATTTCTGGCTGGGTGAGCAGGTCCAACGATCCTCAGATGGTAAGTAAATATGGCATACAAAGAGTTGATACGACACATTCAGGAGGAACTCTGCTCTTTTTCTGCAGTGCAGTTAACACTGTTCTGTTCACAGGAACTGGCTTCAGAACTGCAATATCTGCAGGAAGGATGATAAGCTGCGATCATACAGGGGTAGGCCTGAGCTGTGTTTTGAGTGCTTCATGTAGTGTCAGCTGAGAGCAGTCCTAATGGGAAGCAGGAAGGTGTAAGAGAGCCCTCAGGCAACCACTGCTGGATGAACACAGTGTGTGGGAAGCATGTGGACGTGTAAGTTCATTTTTAGCTTCTTTCCGAACTGCTGTGTAATTGTGTGAGGCTTTGTTGGGTAACTGCACTGCTCTAAGCATGTCTTGCTCTTGATGTAGGTTGCTGAAAACTTTGTTCCTCCCTTGTTGGGTGCCACTCTCATTGACTACCAGAGGAATGTTCCAGCTGCTAGAGAGCCTGCAGTACTGGGTGCTGTGGCTGTCGCTGTAAACAAGCTGGGTGGGCACATCGCTGCTGAAATACCTCAGATCTTTGATGCTGTTTTTGAGTGCACGTTAAATATGATCAGTAAAGTATTTATATGTAAATTTTGGATAATGGAAAAAAAATAAAAGGGATTTTATATTCATGATATTGCAAGAAAGGGGGCAGGGCGTGTTATGCTATGTAGTTTACATAGCATTATTCTGTTGTATGGAAATGAAGGTGAGGTTCATGAGCTGTGGCTGTCTGGGTGAATGTCTTAATCTCACTGACTTAATTTCTTGATACAGTTCTGGAATTAAATTAGGAGTTGTTTTTCTGTTCCAGGTTGTCATGGTCCTGGAAGCTGAATTATACTTCAAGTATATTCATACGTACTTTGAGTAGAAGTATTGATTAGTTCTTGAAGTATTTCTTTCCTGATTTCCGTAGCTGCTAGAGTTTCTGTGTTACGGTTTACAACAGGTACTTGCACAATAGATGGGTGCCGTTTTGCAGTGGTGTGAATCAGAAAGTGTATCCCTGTAGTGGCTGGGTGCTTAATGGCTGAGGCCGTCTGTCCTGTGCCTGTGGAGCAAGTGGTAATTAATGTTGTGCACTGACCAAATGTGGTTCACCCTGCTGATACTGTGTAAGTCCAGCAAATGGTCTTCTCAATCTGTGGTGGTGAAAGTATGGGGAAAAATTTTGCTGTGAATCTGGGAACTGCATGCTTTGTTTTGTTTTTAGATTTCTTTAAACCTGAGATCTACATGATAAGCCAGATTTTCTCTCCAAAATTTTCACAGTGAAAAGGCTGTATGGATTCAGGCCTTTTTTGCGACTGGTTAGGGTTAGGGTTTAGGCTAGGGTTAGGGTCAGGTTCAGGGTCAGGGTTAGGGTTAGGGTTAGGTTTTGGTGTAGATTTCGGTTTAGGGTAAGGGTTAGGGATAATTTGAGTTTTGGCGTCAGGGACAGAAGTAGGTTAACTGTTCATGTTAGGAGTAGCATTAGGGTTAAGTTTAGGGTTAGACTTGAGATTCGATTTGTATGTAGGGTTAGGGGTAGGGTTAGTTTGAGTGTCAGGGTGAGGTAAGGGGTAGGCCTCGGGTTTGGCTTTGTGTTAAGTAAAGGTTTAGGAATAGTTATAGGGTTAGTGTTTGGATTAGGATTTGGTTTAGTATTAGGAACATGTTTTGGAATAGATTTAGGTGAGGGTTGTGGTGATCTGATGCTTTTGGTTAGGTTTAGGGTTGGGCTTAAACTTGGGTTTTGTGGTAGGGTCTGAGTTTGGGTTAGGGTTACGGGTAAGTTTATTTTAGTACTAGGGTAAGGTTATGTTTAGGGTTAGGGTTACGATTAGGGAAAGATTTAGTTTTACAGTGTTAGAGTAAGTTTAGGTTATGGAATAGGGCTAGGTGTAAGATTGGGTTTAGTAATAGGGTTAGGTTTAGATTCTGGGTTAGGGTTAGAGATAGGGAAAGGGTTTGGGATTGTTTTAGGTTTCAGATTAGATTTAGGATTAGGGTTAGGGAAAAAGTTTTTCTCAGTTTTATGATTGTGTTTAGAGCTAGGATTAGGTTGAGTGTTCATGTTAGCATTAGGGGAAGTTTTAGGTTTAGGTTTAGGATGCGATCTGTGTTTAGGGTTAGGGGCAGGGTCAGTTTGAGTGTAAGGGTCACATTAGGGTTAGGCCTCTGGTTAGGGTTAAGGTTAGGAATAGGATTAGGTTTCAGGTTAGTGTTAGGGTTAGGCCTGGGATTGCTGTTAGGGTTAGGTTAAGGTAAGTATTGTGGTTAGGGTTAGGTATAGGAAAAGGGTTTTGGGGATAGGGATAGTGTATAGGTAAGGGTTAGAATTAGATTTAGGATTAGGCTTAGGGATAGGGTTTGTTTTAGTTCTAAGGTTAGATACAGCATTAGAACTAGGTTGAGTATCAGTGTTAGGATTAGGGTTTGGGTTACTGTTGAGGATAGGAATAGGGATAGGTTTAGGGTTATGCTTAGGGTTCAGGCTAGGTACAGGGTTAGGGTTAGGTTTAACATGAGTGTTAGGCTTAGGGTAAGGATTGTGGTAAAAATGAGTTCTCTACTTGTTTATCAAACTGACTCGAGACACATGTGTCGGTGTTTTTCAGCGTTTTTTTTTTTTTTTTTCTGAGAACTATGTAGTTTGTAGAAGTCTCAAAAGAGATATATTGATGTTTTGTCTAAAAACTTTGTAGTTTGTGCAAGTTGGAGCCACAGCACTTAGTTCTAACACCTGGACAATGAACAACAGATAGCAGTGACCTTCTGAGAAACTGCAAAAGAAAAAGAAGTGAAAATCTCCTCTTGAGTGCACGTGATTGGAGCTGAAGAAAACTATGGCCTTCATCATCTCGATCACCAGGGGGCAGAGAACGACCCCCAGATAACAGCCAGCGCAGCCCAGGAAGAGAAAGATAAGACATGAATGCAGAGATAAGGGACAATGAAAAGAGGGGATGGGGGGGCCTTGTTGAGCACCTCTGGTGCAGAGGAGACTCCCAGCCGCCCAGCGCTGTTCCGCTCATTTATTGCTTCCTCAATAAATCCCTTACTGTTGGCAACAGTTGGTGCGTATCGTTCTCTTCACACCTCTAACAGTTTGGTGCCGTGACTCGGATCCAGGCGACTCTGCTGTGGAATTCCCACTCCAGGGGAGCACCCCGTCTTCGAACGGCCCCTGGGCTGGGGAACTTCTGTGCAGAGACCTGTAGCTCCGAACTCTAGGTACAGCTCGCAGGTAAAGCTACCGGACATACCACTAGAAAGCCCCCTAGGTTTAATGTTAAAACATGGGGGTGATTCTCCCTCTAGACGAGGAAAGAGTGAGGTGATGGTACATTATTGTATGGAGGTATGGGGAGGAAAGCAGAGAAGGGCAGATTAGCTGTTCTGGCCAGTATTTGGGTCCTTTGAGGTCCGGATCTGCCAGGCTCTAAATGCTTATGTGAATGAAAAACAGCCTTTTAATCTGGAAGATGGTGAGTATGCAAATGATGGGTAGAATCCGATATTGGAACCTTTCTGTCCCCCCTAATTAAAAAAAGGAATACAACAGAGGAGGACATTATACACTATCCCCCCGCCTTACACTCCCCCCGAACAGAATCCAGCAGCTCCGCCGGAGCAAGCTGAATCTGACTTGGGAGACAAACCTGAATCTGAACCCCTAGACTTCCCTAGGAGAAGGATCACTAGAAGGCAAGCTAGGCAGGAAAGGGGTCAAGGAAGAAACATTCTCCCTTTAAGAGAAATACCCGTAGCTACCGGAGGATCAAAACCAGGAGCTGGCTATGTTTCAGTTCCCTTCAACTCAGGAGATACATAAGGGAATTTAAGAAGGAGACGGGGAATTTGCTGGAGGATCCTTGAGGGGTCTCCGAGAGGCTAGATCAATCTTCAGGTCCCAGCCTTTAAACCTGGGATGAAACACAGGCAATTTGGGGCATACTATTTAGAGCAGAAGAAAGGGATATGATCAGGAGGGCAGGTATGTGAATCTGGGATCAGCAACACCCGGCTGGCCCAGGAGCAGATCTAAAGTGGCCCTTACAGCGGCCCAATTGGGATAATCAGAGCCAGGAACATGGTACTCACATGGCAGATTTGCGAGTTATTATTATTCAAAGGATTAGAGAATCTGTCCCTCGGGGACAGAATATCAATAAGGCTTTTAGCAAGCAACGGAAAAAAGATGAAACTCCTATTGAGTGGTTAGAGAGACTATGCAGAAATGTACAGTTCTATTCAGGATTAGATCCTGCTACCCTGTGGGGCGAGCTCTCCTGAAAACGCAGTTTGTAGCTAGGTCCTGGACAGATATTGGAAGGAAACTAGAGAAGCTGGAGGACTGGCAGGAGAGAGGATTAAACGAATTGCTGAGAGAGGCTCAGAAAGTATATGTAAGGAGAGAGGAGGAGACTCAGAAGAGGCAAGCTGGAAGTCTGATAGCCGCGGTAAGAGAAGGACAGAAGGGGGCGTTCCAGGCAAGGAGAAGAGGGAATATTCCTTGGGCAGACAACGCGCTTCAACCCAAGCAGAACAGACCCAGAGATATGAGGACAGTCGAATGCTTCTACTGTCAGAAAAAGGGACACATGAAGAAAGACTGTAGAAAGAGAATCTGGGACAAGAAAATGTTTCAGGAGGACTGAGGGGGTCAGGGGCTCTACGTGATGGGGACCCGGGAAAGAAAAGAGCCCTTGATAAAATTGAAATTGGGTTCTCAGCGTCAGGAAATGGAATTTTTGGTAGAGTCTGGGGCAGAAAGATCGACTGTTCAATATTTACCTTGAGGATGTTCTTTGTCCTCAGAGAAGCTACAAGTAATTGGAGCAAAAGGGGAACATTTTATGGTACCTGTTATAAAGCAGGTAGAAATAGAATCACTGTTGTGGTTTTGTGGTTTTGATGCCGGTATTCCACATCAGAACATCATGCAGGCCGTTAAGGAGTTAATGCTGTGGGTGCAGGGGAGGGGCGGAGCTCCGCACCGGTCGGGAGGCCCGCGCTTTTTGGGTGGCGTGCTCTCCAGGCGGCTGTGAGGAGTTCAGCACGTGCAACGTAAGCTCCCAGTTTTCTGGTTTGGAAAATTTGTCTCTCTCTCTCAATTGTTCAATTTTATTAGATTTAGTAAAGTTACCGTTCCTTCTCAGATCGTACCATTGTGTTTTTCTTTACAGACCCTCTATTCCCTCTGTTTCCCCCTCCTCCCGGAGCGCGCGGCTCTGCTGAGGCGGCTGCGTGGCCACTGACGGGGCAGTTTTTTTTCCCTTCCCTTTCTCTTTCCCTTCTCAGTTCCCCCTTGGGTTACTGTCACGGATAACACCGTGACACATTATTGGTGGAGGATGCAGGCAATGCAGTATTTGTACTCCACTGTAAAACTGGTGCTGAGTGGACTAAGTGCTTTCATGTACCTTAGAGCATGTTGGCGTCTTTTTAAGCTCCTCATGTTCAGCACGGGAGTCATATCTGCATACAGCTGCTTTAGTGTGCTGATGGGGTTACCCCCCTCCCGCCTAAACAGCCTGGTTAATATGACAGATTATACGGCATTTGGATTGGTTTCCAGGTACTCTTTTCAGGTTTTTACCTATGTTCAAGATGTCAGCCTGGCAACTGTGTTATCTGTTTTCCTGAATGTACTCTGTGCAATGGTATTTTACATCCAGTGGAGGAAGCCTTCCTCAGAGCCAGAGAGTGTTGAATGGCAGGGAAGGTGGGAAAAGTTAGGGAAGAAATTAGAAGCGTGGGGACCCCCGGTGCAATGTGATTTTGATCTTGAGCACCTG
This sequence comes from Callipepla californica brunnescens, assembly GCA_023055505.1. NCBI lineage: Eukaryota > Metazoa > Chordata > Aves > Galliformes > Odontophoridae > Callipepla > Callipepla californica. The sequence goes on along the minus strand of JALIRH010000112.1, from coordinate 1,065,449 downwards.
CGGGATCCTGAGAAATTCAGTGAGTGTTTAGGTCAGGAGTCATGTGACTCAGGGAGATCTGAGAAGGAACGGATTGTTTGGGGCTTGGCTTGTGCTTATCGAGCTATAATTGATATTCTTGAGAGAAATGGTTTCCAAACCGAGGTTCAGAGCAAAAATGAAAACCTTGAGGTTAAACCTGACCAGTCACAGGAAGCACCGGCATCCGTGTCGGTTGCCCCTGTGGAAGGCCAGAAATGGAAACGAGTGTCCTCGCGGCTAGAACGGAAAGAAGAAGAAGCAGAGAAAAAAAAGAAGATCCAGGTGAGGGTCCCTCTTCAGCAGCACCACCACCACCACCACCTAAAAAGGCCACTAAGGTAGGTGAGAGACATGGAGATGACAGAGATGAGAAAGAAGAGGAAGATCCAGGTGAGGGGCCCTCCTCAGCACCACCACCACCACCACCACCTAGAAAGGCCACTAAGAAAAGTGTGAGACATGGAGAGGAAAGTGATAATGAAGAAATCACCATTACTACTATTCATCGGCCCCTAAAGATGACTGAAATCCAGGGTTCAAGAAAGGAGTTTGTACGGCGCTCAGATGAACCTATTGTCACCTGGTTGCTGCGGTGTTGGGACAATGGTGCCAGCAGCGTGTCCCTAGATGGCAACGAAGCCTGCCAACTGGGAAGCATTGCTCGAGACCCAGCTATCGACAGAGGGATTAGTAGATGTTTGAGTGGAGTTGCTACCCTCTGGGAACAAGTACTAGTAGCTGTAAAGGAGAGATTTCCTTACAAAGACGATCTGGAGCCTAAGGTGGAAAGATGGAATACTGTGGAGAAGGGCATCCAATTTCTGAGAGAAATGGCTGTAGTAGAGATGCTGCACGATCCTACTTTCGTCCCTAACAATCCACACCAGGACCGCGATCCTGAGAAAGCATGGTGTAAAGCTGATGTATATCGGAAGCTCTCAAAAACAGCACCAGAAAGGTACGCAAGTACACTGGTAGCAACATTCAATATACTCGAGGGCTGAAACAGAAGACTCCCATTTCATGAAGTGGTTACTACACTTCAAAACTTTGAACAACAACTTCCACCATCACACGTTTCCATTGCAGCTGTATCATCGGTAGCAGGAGAAGTCAGTGACATAAAGAAGATACTGAAAATGATACTGGAGGAATTGTCCTTACTGATGAACCGGGATGAACCTGTGTCAGTATCAGAAACACCTGATGAAGACGGGGATGATCCAAAGAATCTGATGGAGAAACTGATCAAACTGATAAAAGTCTCAGCCGTCAAAGACAACTGCCTCTCTGCTTGAGCAAATGACAGCACTAACTTCATGTCGCGCGCGGCTTTGTGGAGTTACTTACGTGCAAATGGAGAAGATATGAAGGAATGGCATCAAAAACCCACCCCTGCACTGCGAGTACGGGTGAGAGAATTACAACACAGACCAACTACCAGCAAAGTTGTTCCAGTCACTACAGGTAATGAATAGAGGGGCCCTGCCCTCAGCCAGAGGAGGGAGAGGGATAATAGAGTGTATTGGACTGTGTGGATTCGATGGCCTGGCACATCAGAGCCACAAAAATATAAGGCACTGGTGGACACTGGTGCACAGTGCACTCTAATGCCTTCGAGTTATAAAGGGACAGAATTGATTTATATTTCTGGAGTGACTGGGGGCTCTCAGGAATTGTCTGTGTTGGAGGCAGAAATAAGCCTCACCGGTAAAGACTGGCAGAAACATCGTATAGTGACTGGACAGGGGGCTCCATGCATACTCGGTATTGATTATCTTAGAAGGGGACATTTCAAGGATCCCAAGGGATACTGATGGGCTTTTGGAATAGCTGCTGTAGATGCTGACAATATTCAGCAGCTGTCTGTTTTACCTGGCCTGTCAGAAGATCCTTCTGTTGTGGGGGTACTGAAAGTAAAAGAGCAGCAGGTACCAATTGCTACAAAAACAGTACACAGACGGCAATACCGCACCAACAGGGATTCCTTGCTCCCCATTCATAACTTGATCCATCAGCTAGAGAGCCAGGGAGTGATCAGCAAAACCCACTCACCGTTTAACAGCCCCATATGGCCGGTACGTAAATCCAATGGAGAATGGAGGCTGACGGTAGATTACCGTGGTCTGAATGAAGTCACACCTCCACTGAGCGCTGCTGTGCCAGATATGTTGGAGCTGCAATATGAACTGGAGTCAAAAGCAGCCAAGTGGTACGCTACCATTGACATTGCCAATGCGTTCTTCTCTATTCCTTTGGCCACAGAGTGCAGACCACAGTTCGCTTTCACGTGGAGGGGCGTTCAGTACACTTGGAACCGCTTGCCCCAGGGGTGGAAACATAGCCCAACCATTTGCCATGGGTTGATTCAGACCACACTGGAACAGGGTGGGGCACCTGAGCACCTCCAATATATTGATGACATTGTTGTGTGGGGTGATACAGCAGAAGAAGTTTTTAAAAAAGGAGAGCAAATAATCCAAATTCTTCTGGGTGCTGGTTTTGCTATCAAACGAAACAAAGTGAAGGGACCTGCCCAAGAAATTCAGTTCCTAGGCATAAAGTGGCAAGATGGGCGTTGTCACATCCCAGGAGATGTGGTTGACAAAATCACCAGCATGTCACCACCCACTAGCAAAAAGGAGACATAGTCTCTTCTTGGTATAGTAGGCTTTTGGAGGATGCATGTCCCAAACTACAGCCTAATGGTAAGCCCCCTCTATCAGGTGACCCGAAAGAAGAATAATTTTGCATGGGGTCCTGAACAGCAGCAGGCCTTTGAGCAGATTAAACAGGAGATAGCCCGTGCTGTTGCCCTGGGACCAGTACGGACGGGACAGGATGTAAAGAACATCCTCTACAGTGCTGCTGGAGAGAAAGGTCCCACTTGGAGTCTGTGGCAAAGAGCCTCTGGGGAGACCCGAGGCCGACCCCTTGGATTTTGGAGCAGAGCGTATAGGGGTTCAGAGGAGTGCTACACTCCAACTGAGAAGGAGATTTTGGGAGCATACGAGGGAGTTCGGGCTGCCTCTGAAGTAATTGGCACTGAGACGCAGCTCCTCCTGGCACCTCGATTGCCAGTGCTGAACTGGATGTTCAGAGGAAAGGTTCCCTCCACCCATCATGCCACCGATGCCACCTGGAGTAAATGGATTGTGCTGATTACACAGCGAGCTCGGATGGGAAACCTCAACCGTCCAGGGATGTTAGAGGTGATCATGGACTGACCTGAAGGCAAGAAATTTTGAACATCACCAGCAGAGGAGATACCTCTCGCAAAAGCGGCCCCACCATATAACGAACTAACAGAAAATGAAAAGACATATGCCCTCTTCACTGACGGATCGTGTCGTATTGTTGGGAAACATCGCAGATGGAAGGCTGCTGTGTGGAGCCCCACACGACGAGTAGCAGAGGCCACCGAAGGAGAAGGAGAGTCAAGCCAATTTGCAGAGGTAAAGGCTGTCCAGCTAGCCTTAGATGTGGCTGAACGTGAGAGGTGGCCAATGCTGTATCTCTATACTGACTCTTGGATGGTGGCAAATGCTTTATGGGGGTGGTTGCAGCAGTGGGAACAAAACAACTGGCAAAGAAAGGGTAAACCTATCTGGGCTGCGGAACTGTGGAAAGACATTGCTGTCCGAACAAAAAGGTGGGGTGTAAAGGTGCGTCATGCAGATGCTCATGTGCCCAAGAACCGAGCTACTGAAGAACAGAAAAATAACCATCAGGTAGATCAGGCTGCCAAAATTAAGGTGTCTCAAATAGATTTGGATTGGCAGAACAAAGGAGAGTTATTTTTAGCTCGGTGGGCCCATGAGACCTCGGGCCATCAAGGAAGGGACGCAACATATAAGTGGGCTAGAGACCGAGGGGTGGACTTAACTATGGATGCCATCACACAGGTTATCCATGACTGTGATACATGTGCCATAATTAAACAAGCCAAGAGGATGAAACCTCTCTGGCAGGAAGGGCGATGGCAGAAGTATAAATATGGGGAGACGTGGCAGGTTGATTATATCACCTTGCCACGATCTCACAGTAGTAAGCGCTATGTGTTCACCATGGTGGAAGCAACCACTGGGTGGCTTGAAACATATGCAGTACCCTATGCTACCGCCTGAAACACTATCTTAGGCTTAGAGAAGCAAATCCTATGGCGACATGGAACCCCAGAAAGAATTGAGTCCGGTAATGGGACTCATTTCAAAAAATTCACTTGTGGATATTTGGGCCAAAGAACATGGCATTGAATGGGTCTATCATATTCCCTACCATGCACCAGTTGCTGGTAAGATCGAGTGCTACAATGGGTTGTTAAAAACCACACTGAAAGCACTGGGTGGCGGGACATTTAAGCATTGGGAGAAAAATCTGTCAGAAGCCACCTGGTTGGTCAACACTAGGGGATCCGTCAACCGAGATGGTCCTACACAATCCAGCTCCCTACAGACCTTAGAGGGAGATAAGGTCCCTGTAGTACATGTGGAGAGCATGTTGGGAAAAGCGGTGTGGGTCCTTCCAGCCTCTGGAAAGGGCAAACCCCTCCGTGGAACAGTTTTTGCACAGGGACCTGGGTGCACCTGGTGGGTAATGGATAAAAATGGGGATGTCCAGTGTGTACCACAAAGGAATTTGATGCTGGGGGAGTACAATCTGTGATTCCATGTGTATATATATATATCTACAGATATGTTTGTATGTAATCTGTGTCATTACTGTTCTTGGTTCTATATAGATACATGTTAAGCATGATGTGATGATGTGGAATAAGGGGTGGAATGTTGTGGTTTTGTGGTTTTGATGCTGGTATTCCACATCAGAACATCATGCCGGCCGTTAAGGAGTTAATGCTGTGGGGAGCAGCAGAGGGGCGAAGCTCGGCACCGGACGCCAGGCCCGCGCTTTTTTTGTGGCGCGCTCTCTGGGCTGCCGTGAAAAGTTCAGCACGTGTAACGTAAGCTCCCAGTTTTCTGGTTTGGAAATTTTGTCTCTCTCTCTCAATTGTTCAATTTTATTAGATTTAGTAAAGTTACCGTTCCTTCTCAGATCGTACCATTGTGTTTTTCTTTACAGACCCTCTATTCCCTCTGTTTCCCCCTCCCCCCGGAGCGCGCGGCTCTGCTGAGGCGGCTGCGTGGCCACTGACGGGGCAGTTTTTTTTTCCCTTCCCTTTCTCTTTCCCTTCTCAGTTCCCCCTTGGAACCCCGAAAGAAGAATAATTTTGCATGGGGTCCTGAACAGCAGCAGGCCTTTGAGCAGATTAAACAGGAGATAGCCCGTGCTGTTGCCCTGGGACCAGTACGGACGGGACAGGATGTAAAGAACATCCTCTACAGTGCTGCTGGAAAGGAAGGTCCCACTTGGAGTTTGTGGCAAAGAGCTTCTGGAGAGACCCCTTGGATTCTGGAGTCGAGCATACAGGGGGTCTGAGGAGCGCTACACTCCAACTGAGAAGGAGATCTTAGCCGCGTATGAGGGGGTTCGAGCTGCTTCCAAAGTAATCGGTACCGAAACGCAGCTCCTTCTGGCACCTCGACTGCCAGTACTGAACTGGATGTTTAAAGGAACAGTTCCCTCCACCCATCATGCTACTGATGCCACTTGGAGTAAATGGATTGCGCTGATTACACACACTGGAGTTTGCCAGAACAGATGCGTACACAGTGCTGCTCTCAAGGAACTGAGCTTTGCAGATCTGTGCTTTTGGATTGCTGACTTGAAGCTGTCCTCATTTCTGTGACATGACGATAAGTGGCCTGATAAATTGCCCTGTGCAGTTGTAGGACTGCTAAAATGTAACCTCTGCAAAAGGGATCAGTCATGAAAGAAACTTTTTGTGTTAGAAGTTACAGTTTCAGCAAAGTATCAGAAGTTTTGCCGCACCAGTTTGCTTCAGTAGCAACAGCAAGTTGTTTCGATGCTGTACTACATCCTGCTTTTCATTTTTTGGCGTGGCATAGTGCAAGAGTGTGGCTGCATCTCATCCCAGTGTTCACCTGGGTGGGACACAGGTGCTGGGAGAAGGGACAACTGAAAAGTCAGTATTTCATTGTCCTGCACTTGCTTTTGGCACAGTTCTCCAAGGCATAGAAAACTTTCTCCTTTCTAAGCCCTTGATTGCACTCACAGCCCTGTGTGCGATAGCAGCAGCAGTGGAGATGAAACATGTGGAGTGTAATGACATAATTGTGATTTCAAAGAAGAAAACAGGGTAGGTTGGGGAGATAAAAAGTTTAAGTAAATAACGACAGCAAATGACAGCACTGCTACAAAAGCGTTGGGTTTAATGAAGTAAGCAGGAGGCATTTACAGTTTTCTCTGGTATCGCATTCTCGTTTAAACAACACTGCCAAGCATGACCTGGCTTACGATGAAAACTGGAGGGCCTTCCTCCAGAGAAGCACAGCCCTTGCCCTGTAAGACTTGAAGTTGGCAGAATGCGCTCAGGTACCATTAAGTGACTGATGAAGTGTCTGCAGCACCAAGACCAACACCGTAAGTTGCTTGCTTTCAGTTGTGGGTGGGAGCTTCCAGTATAGCTGAACTTCATAGAATTGTGACGGCTGGAAAAGACCTCTGTGACCATCACACCTTGCCACCAGCCTGTCCCCACCATGCCCACTGGCCATGTCCCTCAGTGCCACATCTCCACAGCTCTTGGACACCGCCAGGGGCAGTGACTGCATGACTTTCCTGGGCAGCCCGCGCCAATGCATCATCACTCTTTTAGAGAAGAAATTTTTCCTAACACCCAACCTGAATCTTCCATTGAGGCAACTGACGGCCATTCCTTCTCATCCTATCTGTGCTACCTGTGAGCAAAGGCTGACTCCCACCTTGCCACAGACCTCTCAGGGACATGTATAGAGCCATAGGGCCTCTCCTGAGCCTTTTCTCCAGACTGAACAACCTCAGTTCCAGCTGCTCACAGAAGATCTGTGCTCCAGACCCTCACAGCTCTGTTGCCCTTCTCCGGGAAAACTCCGGGGCTTCAGGATCTTTCCCTCAGTATTGTCCTCTTTGAAGGTTCTGGGTAGTGGATCTTTTGGTTTTTCAGGGGATGTTGGTCTAAGTTGTGAGTAGCACCACACACAAAACGGGAGCAAAAAGAAGAGGCATTTTGGCACTAAGAAAAAAACGAGATCACTATTCAATGTTGCAGCCTCCTGTTGTGAAATAAGACGTTTCCTTTAGCCATACATCTGTGGTTGATTTCAACCAGGAGGGAAATTAACCTCCACTCTGTGTTCACCTGTGTATTTTCAAGTCCCCTGTAATGTTAACGAATTACCCCGCAGCTGGCATACACAGCTGGGGAGGCAGTGACACACTACTGCTGCAAAACGGTGCAAAAGAGCTTTGGAAAAATGCAGTCAGTCCCCATAGGGTCTCTGGAATGAAAGAGCATAATTCCTTTTGCACGAGGACAGATTTGTTCACAACAGTGAACTTTTAAGAACGAGGAACTCCTTTTTTTAAGAACGAGGAATGTGAGGATCTGCAGAAGCTGAGATCTAGGCAGAGTGCAGCTCGTTTCCTCGTCCTGCCGGGTTCTGTTCCCTGCTCTCTCAGAGCGAGCAGCCATACCCAGGGAGGTCTGCGCGCAGGTACTGGGGAGGGAGCTCGGCGCAGCATCTCTGCTAGCGGTGGCAGCACGTGGGCTCAATTAAGGGCTGTAACGCCCTCCACGCGCGTGGGGAATCAGCCCTCGGAGCCTTCTGCGGTTGGATCCGTGTGCTCGGAGCCCCGTTCCCGCGTGCAGAAAGCACGCAGCATCCAGCCCTCGCCTCACCGCCGGCCCCACGGGCTCCCCCCGGCCAAGGCGGGGCGGGGAGGGGCTGGGGCGGGGCGGGAGTGAGCCCCCCCTGCAGGGTGGCCATGTTGCAGCCCCAGCAGCAGGTGGCGGGGAGTGCGGCGATGGCTGTGGCCGTGGGCAGAGCAGTGGTGGGTGCGAGCACGTGGGGTGTGCCGTGTGGGTGGGGAATGGGCACGTCGTGCAGCCCTGGGCTGCTGGTGGGCGGGTTGGTGGCTGCCGTTTGTTCGCTCGTTTATTTTCTTATTGATTTACACCCGTGCTCCGAGAGACAAAAGGGGTTTGTTTTTGCAGGGAGAAGGGAGGAAAATAATCAGCGTAAAAATTCACGCGGTCTGACGTGGGGAAAAAAGGAGTCTGAGCTCTCCGCACGCAGAAGCGTGAGTGGGGCTCCGCCGCGCCCCACTGGAGGGAGGGATGCGCTCCTCTGCACTGTCGGCCGGGGACGGAGAGAAGGAGGGGGCTCGGCCCACCCGCCTGCAACTTTCTTCGTGCTTGCGAGCGGATCAGATGGGGCTGAGGGCTGGAATGCGGCCCCTCGTGCTCTGTGTGCGATGCGGGTGGGGTGAGGTGGTCTCCTTCTAGTTTTGTTTGTGGACCTGCCGGACAGTTGCCGCTCTTGGCGGTGTATGTGCCGTGTTCATTTCTCCTCCATTCTGTTGAACCTCGACTCGCCCTCTCGCGCTTTTGGTGAGTCATGGTCCCCAGCAATCCCAAAAAGGCGTTCCTAGCCGCCTGCGTGGTGCTTTGACTGCGTGCGTTCTAATTACGGAATAAAGCGTCTGTCGGTGTGAGAGCCATGTGTGTGGTGGGGGGAAGGGAGGCTGCTTTATCACAAACAGCTCTTGGGCAGACCACGAGTCATAGAATCATTAAGACTGGAAAAGACCTCTAAGATCATCCAGTCCTACTGTCAATTTATCCCCGCTATGCTCACTGACCACGTTCCTCAGTGGCATGTCTCTTGAACGCCTCCATCCTCTAGGGTCGGTGCTTTTAGGGATGTTTTACCCTGGTGGAACAAGGGATCAAGAGGGTGGGCTGATGTTCGGTAGGCACTGGAAGCTTATCTCGCATCCCTTCTTGTCTAATCCCCTCTGCTGCCTCTTTGCATGCTGCTGTGTTGTTAGGGAGGCTGAAGAAATAATTGCATGGTAAAGCTGATGGTTATTTGCCTTCTCAAGTTCTTAATCAGCATAACTTGTAAGGGCATGGAGCAGTAGCTCCTGCTGGGGATAGGGTTGAAAGAAAGGGGATAGAAAGGAGAAAGAATGAATCAAGAAGTGAGATGGTTTGACTTATTAAAACTGAGAGAACATTCCCAAGTTGTAATCTTTCCCATTCTGAAGGGATGCAGCATGATGTTAATTGTAAAAGCATGCATAAAAATAACTTCCTCGAACTGCTCTGAAGTGTCTGTGCTTAATTGTAGCTAAGTAGGGTGTGTTTCGGTGGGATGGGTGGCTTTCATTTCGAGGCCCCAATCCTGCAGATGTGAAAGCACATGTGTATCATTCTGCCTGTAATTTCCTTGACTTAATAGAGGCTGATCTCAGTAAGTGAACGTAAAGGTGTGCATAAGCAAAGCTTCTGCAGGATTGGTGCCAGGAGCTGCCATGGGACCTTGCAGCTGATGAAAGCCATGTGTGTGCTTAAACGTTCATCTGGGTGGCAATGTGCATATGGTCATCTGCTTGGCTCTGTCGGAGATTAGCCACTTGCATCCCCTTTGATAGGGGGCCCTCCTTCTCCTGGGCCTAATTCCAAGCATCTTGATCAGTTCTGGATGGTATCACAGCAGTTCAGAGTGTGGAAGAGGGCTCTGGCTTCCCTCCCCTATTCTTTATTTGTTTACTCTAAATGTTTACAGAACTGTAGCCTGGGCTGGCTGAAGGAGCAACACTAACATAAACATGCATGTACTATTACCTTCACCTCCTGCGAGTTGAAGTGATGGAGGATGAAGCTGGAATGCAAATTTTTCCATGGAAGGGAGAGAATGGAAAAGGAAAAGGTACAGTGGGGCTGGTGGAGCTGAAGAATTGGTGGATTTTGGCTTTTGCTGTGGGACAGCAGCTTTAGAAATCTACTTCCATATTTGCTTGGAGGGTGGAGCAGAGCCACGAGGCCCCCTGTTTTTTGATGGTGAAATGAGGAACAAGAATGGAGGTCTTTGGAGTGTGTGTGCTTGTCTGAAAATCCTTGCTGATGAAGGTGGGTCTGAGAGATGCTGGGGATAAAGTGGGCTGCAGAAGGAAATCCTTGAAAGAACCTTTTCTTGCTAACGCATTGGAAGAGTGCCTGGACGAGCAGTGTAATCACCATACCTGGTGGTGTCAAGGATTGTGTAGACGTGGCATTTAGGCACATGGTTTAATGGGCATGGTTGTAAGGGGTTAATGGTTGCACTAGATGATTTCAGTGGTCTCTTCCAACCTTAATGATTCTATGACTGTGTAGCTGAGATCACGAGGATTCGGCTCAAGTGTCTGAGTAATGCCCTGAAATAATGATACATATTGATTAAGCAGCATACATCTGACAAGTGAAATACTTACTCATCCCTGAGGCTTTGTGTCCCCTTCCCATCCTTCCACCCTCCAGGGAAGATGGATGGCTGTTCTGGCTGCCCACCCCATGGCTGTTTGGGGCTGTGCCCTTGGTGTGGTGCCCCTCTCTGGAGTTTGCACTGAATGTGGGCTCAAGGCTGTGCAGCAGCTTGTGGCTTTCCTTGTAGGAGAGATGCAGAAGGAAACAGTCTTATCCTGGTTTCTGTCTTGTCTGACCTTGTTGGCTTGGTTTGGCTCCATGCTCCCATCCCTGTAGGCTGCAGTGCTTCCTGCAGGAGTACATAGCAAAGCAATTTCATCTCAGCAGTTGGGCATGACCAGGTGATTTAAAATAAACAAATGCTGCAACAGTTCTTCAAGCTTTTTTTAGTAGAGTTTCCAGCTCTCTGAGCAGCTCTCCAGCCTGCTGCACGAAGTGATGCATGATAATGGCTCAGACAAACACCACAGTGCTGTTGGCATTCAGTGCTGATGCTGGTCAAGAGGATTCCCAACCGGAAACAGAAAACCAAGTGCAGGGTCTCAGTGAAGAGCAGCAATGCTAACAGAGTTGCTCCAAATGTCCCTTCCTTCTCCTAGTAAAGGCTGTTATTGCCGCTTCACAAGCACGATTGCTATGCTGTGCTCTGTAATTGGTAAGGAGTTCCAGAGGTAGCTTGGGTCTTACTTAAAAACAGGCTGTTCTTGGTTCTGGGTGACCGTAGGGACTGAACCTGTGCTAAATGCTCTTGAAATTGATGAAAATCTGGAGGAGCTGAATCTTTTTCTTGTAGGTTTAGGTTTTTGTGTTCCTCAGTGTTGTCCCACGTAAGGCAATGACAAGAAACAAACTGCTGTTAAGTCTTACCTATGTATAAAATTTATTTCTCTCTGTTTGTAGCTTCTTTAGATCTTTTGTATTATCAAAGTGAATCTTCTGAGAATGTTCTGTAGCTTCTGCAACTGGGATTTCTTTTTGGACAGTGTCTAGCTGTTTAAAACAGCTTAATGAAGTACTGTGACTGCGGGTAACTTCTTTACTAGATCAGGTCCATGAATACTGGGCAAAAGCTTATAGGGAAAGGCTTGTTGGGGTGTTTTGGTTTTGCCACAGATGTTGCCTTCTTTGCCAGTGGCTCCCAAGAGCTGATTCCTATGAGAGCAGTAGCTGAAGAAAGTACTGTTCCTGGAGATCTGCATGTGTCCCATCTAGTTTGCTCAGGAATTATCATAACCTCTTCCATGTGATGGGTGTGGGAGGGGAGAAGCAATGTTATAACTCCTGAGGGAAATCTGTTAGTGATCTTCAGGACTCACCTGTTTGTATCTGAAGGTGTTCTGCAGTCCGTGGGCGGTGTGCTGGGAGGTTAACTGAGTGCAGCATGGAACTGGTTCCCCTTTGCAAGCAACGGAGGCCAATGACTATTTGCCAGATGAGCACTAACTGCACCAAGTTTGCCAAACACTTTCCCTGAGCAATTGAGCGTGTTTTGAATGAAGCTGATGACAGGCTGATGGCCATGAAATGGGAGAAGATGAGTTGGTAGACAGCTTTCTTGGGTTGCTCGGTGACAGTGCAAGCTGTATTTTTTGTTTTCTGTGGAAGTGCACAGTGATTGATTCCCTGCAGAGTATGGGAGGACAAGCTGGACTGGAGATAGAACTAAAAATCTGCTTTTGTGCTTTCAGGTATGGTTTACCAACAGCCAAATCTTTGCGTTTCAAGGCATGCAAATCATTTCCTTTAAACCCCAGTGAAGGCCTATCAACCCAGGGCTGATTCAGTCTCCTTATCACTGACACTCATTCTTGGCACGTGTCTGTAATAATGATGTGCATTACCTCAGATCCTTTGGGGTGCATAGGAAATGTTCACAATTGTGTGTAAATGTCCTAGGTTGACTTCTCTTGCTTCTGCATTTGACTGAAGATTTCTATTCTCAGTTGTCTTTTGTGTTAATTAATGGAATCAGGTCTCTGACATATCTGTGAAGTGAGCTTACTTAGAAACAGCCTGAAATGGTGTCAAGACTGAATTTTTTCAGAAATTGCTGATAAGTTTCTGGAAACTGTACTCATTTATTGCCGGCTTCTGTGGCTAGAAGATGAGGTGGTAGTGCTGTGAGCAGGTATAGTCCAAGTTGTAAGCAACAGCAGTGATTTGGTCTTGAAATAACTGTCTGAACTGAACTCACAGTCCTCAAATCTTTACGTCAGTACCCCACGAGGACTGGATATTTTGGCAGATCCTCTGGAGATGTGTTACAGTGGTAAGCCGCACCACTTGACCACTGCACCTTCTCCTCCCACAGACTCGTGTTATGTCCAGGTTAAGCGGTGGTGGTTCTCATTGTGCCTTGATCAGTCCCAGAAATCTGAGCTTGATGATTTTTGTGTGTGTGTGTGCAGGCACAAGGTTGTAGACACTGGAAATGGAGTTACTTTTTGGTCCCATGTCAGCAATATCTCTAAAACTCACCCTAGCTGTGGCCAAGGAGGTCTGCTTGCTGTTATTTCTATCTGTTGCTTCTTATGATTGTACTTAATTGGCTTATAGAATCCATGGTGAAGATTTTTAATATCTGAAAATGGTTTCTTTTGTTTCCTGTATATTGTATGCAGTATCCAAACCAAGAAGAAATTATCCGTGCTTTAAAGGAATACTTTTCTGTCACAAAACGTCTTTTATCTCTGAAAGTGACAGCCTAATCTCATTCTGTTTCATCTGTCTCATTAATATTGAATACATGGTACTTTAATGTCAGCTGAGGTAATGTGGGGAATTTCAGCTAATATCTGACAACAGCAAGCTGAGATTAAGTGACATTTGTACGTGATCTGCTATGCATAAAGTAATTGGCCTTTTCTAGAAGCATTCGACCCAGTTTATGGATCTTTCTGCCGCCTGCCCTCTCAAAACTGCTTTCAGAGGTTGGTAGTCATGAGGATCTGAGCTGTCATCCTGCCTGTGGGATGGTGCTCCCCAGTGGGTGTTGAGGCTTGTGTGTTAGGATCATGAGAAGGACCCACTTAAGAAGCAATGACATGAACCCCGAGGCAGTTCAGATGCAGCCATCCTTCACGGCTCTGAGTAAGCTCTTGTGGAGTGATGCTCTTTTTCTTGTAGAGCATCTTAATAGGTGTTCAATTCTGGTACAGTTTTCTGGTGAAGAGGGGAGTTTGGCCACTGTGGCACGAGTTTTAAGTATTCATTGGAGGTTGCAAGTGACACCATGTTAGGGAACTGAATTACACCTGGGAAGACTTAGACTTATCTCAGCTTTGCCCAGTGGCCAGCTCATCAACAATGCAGCCATAAACCTTTCCTGATGCTCTGAGCTGCAGAGAAGTGGGACTGAAATCTGGGACTAAACTTTTCAGTGTTCTGCCTTCTGGAGTGTGCAGCTAGTAGTCACTGTGACAAAGAAAGAATAACTCAGTTTGCTTTCTGGCGTGTGATTGCCAAGAAGTAGTGGTATAAGGGGACCTGTTTCTAGGTAGCTGAATATCCGTCCTGATGGAAATTGCTTTGGCTATTCTACCTTTAGAGTTATACAGCAATTCATCATTAGATTCTTGATTATAAGAGCCACTGGGAGCACTGGGAATTAGGGCGTATGTGGTTGACACGCTGCAAGAGTTTTGGCCCCATTTTGCTGAGTGCTCTTTGGCGAAGAACTTCAGTTTGCTGTGCCTTTGTTTTTTCCACATGTAAGGCAGACGATGATTCTTCTCCTTGCTTTTATTTTTTTCAAGTATGTAGCTTTAATGAATGGATTAGCAGCACAACCATGGTTAGCTTCATAAAGATAGCACCAAACATAGCGAGATCTTGTGGCACAGAAGCATTTCAAGACTAAATGCTTTTTTAATGAAAAACTCTTTCAAGAAAACTACCATTAAAATAAGCAATATGCAAGTTGATGTTTTTGCAGGGATTTAACAAGTAATGTCAACGAGGAAGCGGGGTTTAAAAGTGAGCAGCGTGAGTAACTCTGCCGACATCATTTCTGTGGGCTTATGTAAATGCTGTTGAGGGCAATTTTTGCATAAAGCATTTCGAAAACATGGTGACTTAGTCTGGTACAGGCTAGAAACGTTTAAACATCAAAGCTAGAGGTGTTATGGTTTTGTTGCTTAAAGAAAACTATTCTTTGAAATTGTAACCTTGTGTGTGACTACTGCCTGTTAAATAGCACAGCCATGCTTCCCTCAGGTCTTGGCCCTGCCAGGAATGTTGCTCAGAAGAGCAGCTTCTCCATGGGATGTGCTTGCTTGGTTTTGATGTAACCTGAGGAAAGCAATATTTTTTCTTTTGTAGCCTAACCGAGCAACCTGATGATTTCTTCTAGTAAGATGAGCCAGGAAGTTGGAAGTATGAATCCAGATGTGCTTGCTGTCATAAAGCTTACATGCAATGAAGGGAAGCATAAAGTTCATGCAGGCTAAAGAGCAGCTGATGTTTCCAAAATGAAATAGGTGGCTTGTTCCCATGTAAAATACACAGTAAGAAGTCATGGAATCACAGAATGGCTTGGGTTGGAATAGACCTTAAAGCCTCTCCAGTTCCAACTCCCTGATGTGCATAGGGCTGCCCCCAGCTGGATCAGGCTGCCAAGGGCCACATCCATCCTGGCCTTGAGCGCTTCCAGGGATGGGGCATCCACCACATCTCTGAGCAACCTGTGTCAGCACGTCCCCACTCTCATTGTAAAAAATATAAATAAATACATATTTCTCTATCCAGTCTAAGTCTCCCCTCTTTTAGTTTGAAACTGTTTCCTCTTCTTGGGATGGGTACTCTTCTCCTGATCTCTATGCACATAGGATGACTAGAAAAGCCTGCTTTGGGGACTCTGCCTCTAGTTTGTGCGTTTTGAGGCTTCTGGGCAGGCTAATGTGTGAGCAACTCATACAAGACTTGGTACAGCTGCACGTGTTACTGCTGTGAGTGGTGTGGAGGAGGCTGCCGCATCTCCAGCCTGTGCAGAATTTGCAAGCTGTGTGCTGCAGCGATTTGTTTGCTTTAGTGTATCTCGTTAAATAACTCAAACCAAGGGTAAAAGCATGTGCTGTGCATGAGTATTGGGGCCCAGTTTTGGGATAAACAGGTCTCCAGCACTTGAAGTTGTAGAGTGTGTCAGTGCAGGGTACTCCTTCATGTGAACCGAGATTGCCAAGTCCTCTTGGGGAATGCTCTCTTGCTTGGAGCAAACTGCATTTGCCTTGGGGTATGTTTTTCTTCCCAAGTCCTTAGGTTTGGCTCCATGAGGTTTTGACTGGATTTACCTGCTTTGGCAGGTCTTTAAATCTCTGCTGTGCAGGGAAATGAAGTATAGGGCAGTGGAGCTGGCTTGCTCTGCTGCACCCTTGCTCATCTGTCAGAGTCATTCGTGCTCAGCTGTTCCCTGGTATGCGCTGGCATGGCTGTCCAAGCTCTACAGTTCACCGCTTTGCTTACCTGGCATGCCCTGTTTCCTGTCCTAGTGCTTCTGGGAGGGGAAAAAAGGTATTGAGATCCAGCCTGGAAATGAAATCTAGAATTGGCTGCCTGGGACCTGCATGTCCACACTGAAATGAAGAACAGCTCAGTCTCTGTTTGAGTTGTGTGTGTGTACAAAACTACAGCATGAGTTAGCTGTGGGAGATGCAAGGTAAAGACAAGTCTTCATAATTATTGGCATTCGGAGCAACAGCTTTACAAAATACTTCTTCCTTCCTAAAAGCTGTCCTTAAGCAGTGTGTTTCAGCAAGGTGCATTAAAATACCTTATCTGAATTTGTAAGGTTACAAGACTTTGAATTTGGGCATGTACGTGTTTAGCTTGGCTGTCTGGGGAAGGGTCTGGGCATCTGGATAGAATTTCTGGTGTCTTCTTTGGAGTATTATATCAAGGGAAAATATCACGTATGTGAATTAACTCTAACACTGACTGCAAGCAGCGATGTGGATTGCTCCAGCACAAGTCCTGACAGGAGGACAGAAATTAAAAATAAGTCCAAGTCTGACCGCTTTTGCTTTCCATTCGAGCACAGACATAACAGGGATGGAGAATCTGAACGGAATGTGGTGTCCAACCTTAATCTGTGATGAGTTAGACTTGATGATCCTTGTGGGTCCCCTTCAACTCAGGATATTCTGTGATATGCAGGGGTAGCTGCTGGCCTTAGTTTAACCTGTCACTGTAGCTCCGTAGGCAGTTGATGACCGTTGCATCAGCCTGTGTGTGGAATAATTTATGACATGATTCCAGCAAGCATGTGGGTGAATGCCAGCGGTTCTCAGAACTCTGTCAATGTGAGCAGTGGGGCTGCTGCAGGAAAAACAGCACTAAATTAGTGCAGAATAATGCTTAGAAGTGTCATGCTTAGTTTCTAATGTCCTAACCCTAATGTCCCATTGCAGCAGTGATGGGCTCTAGGCAGGGTGATGTGTAAGGAGAGCAGAAAGCAGACGTATTAATTTGGGAGCATTCTTCTTTGTGCCTCAAACAAGGGATGGGAGAAGCAGCGCAGGAAGAGACTTTTAGCTACAGGATTTTTCCAAGAAGCCTTGGCTATCTCTCTGCTGTTTGGAAAGACAATGCCATCGTCTTCAGGTACTGAGGTTGTGTGGGTGAATACTGCGGCACTTCATTGTGCAGTCTTGAGTCATCCTGGTACCGCTAGAGGACTGTTGGGCCATGAGCTTGCTGCTGGATGTCTTTTTTTGCAGCTGAAGTGCTGAAACTTTCTATCAGCCTCGCATAAGATGCAGCTGCAAACCACCAGTGCTTGCCTGCAGCTCTTAGGCCTCCTGCTTTTAATTACTCTGTCGCGACTGTGCCAGCAGGGTGGGATAGCTGAAGCTCTGGCTCACCAAGGTGTTGGGCAGCCACGGTATGCGGGCAGGAAGCCTCTGGCAAGGCGCAGGGCAGGGGCAGTGCCTGCCTCCCTTTAGCTGTTATTTGTTCCCTGCTCATCCAGTGCTTGTATATGGGAACCTACCAAACAGAAACCCATCAAAGGTTACCCAGGAGCTGGAGCCCAGAAATCGTGCAACTTCCCCTTTAGCTATTGCCTGTAGGGAAGTGAGCAGCTTGGTCTGTTGGCCCTGCCTTGGGGGCTGGCTACAGGGCTCTGTGTACCTGCACAGGAATTGGTGACTGGACTGAGTACACTCTCCTCTAGTTAAAAATTCCATAAAACATAGCGAGTAGGATGAAGCACACGGCGATGCCCTGGTGTTCTGGGGCTTTCACTTGTGATCTTGCTTATTGGTGAGGCTGTGAGCACACAGCTCTTCCAGAGACTGTGCTGGGACTGAGACCTTGAGAAAGACTGTAGCTAGGCTCATTCTGGAACTGTTGTGTAGAGACAAGGCAAATAAATAAATAAATAAATAAATAAGCCTTGCTGATGGCAAGAGGTGTGGGAAAGTATTTAATGACTTGGAAAGTTCATACCTTCTGCTTTAAGGTGGAAGTCCCCATAGTTTGATCAGGTCAGAAGGCTTTAAGCTGTCTGCTGTTCTACAGACTGACTTTAAGGGAATTTGACCTGACTTGTGGAGAGCTATGCTTGCTTGCTTAAACTGCTCCTGGATGCTGGGCAAAGGTCATTGGCACTCAGTTCCTCCTAGTGCTGGGAAATGGCACCAAAACTCTGATGTACTGTCAGATTTTAGCCTTAATGATGAGTGTGCATCCAAGTTAAGGATGTGTGTCAGGAGTTATCAGGAGTGTTAGAATAGTCCTGGAAAACCATTCAGAACGCAGCTGTGTGGTGGTTTTTTTTAATATTCTTCCTCACATAATAAACTTGGAGGGATGTCAGGCCCTTTAAACTTGCTAGTAAGATTTGGATCAAGGTCTCAGAATTATTGTAAATGAGAACATGATTTTATGGATCCAGGACATCTAATTAGTGACTGGAATTTAGCAATTAATGGGAGTTTGTTTATAGAAATACTGTTAGTGTTTTCCTCTAGGAGCTTTTGTTCTTTACATGTAGCTGTTCAAAGTAACACCCAATGTTACAAAAGGCAAATATTATTCTCTCACTTATTTCCTCATGCTTGACATTAATATGCCATTCCTACAGGATTCTTTTATTCTGAGGTGCTGATTTGGGGTGTTGGGGGTATATGTGGCTTCCTTGAGGGCAAAAGATTAAATTGTTGGCTTAAAAAGAAAAGAAAGCAGGAAAAAGGTCAAGAAAACTGAAGATTTGGTGCAGGCAGCATCTGAAAGTACTTGAATGAGGGGAAGTGTTGGGCTTTTTGTGCCTTGAGGTTCTTAATTATTTTTTTTCACACTGGACAGCTTTGAAGTGCTTCCTCTGTGCCCTCCCCCCCACACCACAAAATTTTCAAGGGCTGCTGATGCATAGCTGGTATTGGAGAAGGAGCTTCACCTGAAATCTGGACCTGCTTCTTAAAAACTTGCTTTAGGTACTCAGCACTGCTGCTGAGCTTGAGATGCACATGAGCATACAGCAGGCTGTAAAATATGATACTGCCTGGAGCAAGCCTAACCCCAGTTCACATCTGCCAGATCTGGTGCAGCAACGCCATTCGTGCCGCATTTTGTACCTGTACTAGGGCTTCCTGGGGTCTCTGCCTTGGCAGGGAGCTGAGCGGCCTTGGGCAAGCAGCTACTCAGGTTAGGAGGCTTTGTTTTCTACTTGTGTCCGCAACCCTGCTCTGAATTCATTAGCTGATGGTGGTCATCATCCTTGCATCTGCTCTATGAGCAGGCTTCTGAGCTGTGATGGTCTGGGGCCAGAGCTCAACAGTATGATGCAGAAGAGAGAGAAATGCAGTGTGATTTGGCGTAGCATCTGAGCCTCCAAAGCTTTGCTAGGACAAGATTTCAGGCAAAAGACTGAAGCAGTTGGAGTTAAATCCCTGCATATAGACTTTTAAGGATCTCCAAATGTCCTAGAACACTCTGGTAGGTACAAATGCAGTACACAGGGTGTCATGATTTTATGATTTTTGGTACTGGTATTCCACATCATAACATCATGTATTGCATTACGAGTTAAAGAGCTAATACTCTAGCCCCATGGATCATTGATAATTCTAGGTATACCTGTCTCAGAAGAGAAGAAGAACTACATTTCCCAGAGGACTTTGCAATGCTTTGTATTTTTACGTGATTTCCGCTCAGAGAGAACAGATAAAAACCCGCAGCGGTCACGGGACACTCTCTTTCCTTCAGGATCAACTCAGCAGCGGGTGCTAGCTGCTGTATCGCCTTCAGCGTTAGCGTAAGGCCTTCGGTTTATCGGACACTCTCTCTTGCTCATTTTATTTGATTCATTAGCCTCAATTCCAATTATATTGTATTATATTGTGTTATTTTGCTTTCTAGTATCTTATTTAGTAAATTAGCTTTCCTCCTCAGATGGTTGCCGCTGCTTTGTTTCTAGGCCCATCTCCCTTTTCCCTTTTCCCTTTTTCCCTTCCCCTTTCCTGGGGTGTGGGTCCGTGGGTCCCCCGCACCAATCGTCACGGAGCCGGGCTGATCCAGCCCAGTAAACCATTGACACAGGGAGAGAAACCTGTCACTGGAATGGCCCTGTGCCAGCCTTGTCCCCCTTTGCACATCCATCCTGGTTGCTCTGAACTGCCACTATTTCCAGATAAAGGGGAAGGAAGGAAAGGGTAACTGTGAAGGCTGGTGCTTTACTGAGAAAGATGCATGCAGGAAATGTGGGCAGATTTTTTGCAGAGATGACATGCCAACTTTCATCTGGTTTTGTGTTATTAGGATTAAGCTAATAAATGTGCTTGAAATTGTTGATGATGGGAAACTGCTATTTGTTAGCACTGTACTGCCAGGAAAATACCTCTTAACTATGTATGAGTATGCGATTGCTTGTTCTAGCCAGACCTAGGGAGTCTGGGTACAGGAGAGTTGTTGCAGAAGAGAGCAGAGGTTTTGTAGTGAAGTACTACCATAGAAGAACTTAATTCATCTGTCTGTGCTTCAGAAGTATGCTGTGACATAGTTGGTTTTTTTTTTCTTTTTTTTTTTTTCCCTTCCTTTAAAGCATCACCTTGCCAACAGTTTTTAGGTGTCCAGATCTGTGTATGTACTTGCTTGGAGGCTTCAGGCTGTCTGTTTTGAGGCTGGCTGCTTAACAATGTTATGTCTTAGTGGGAATCCTGGTAGCAAGTTTGAACCCTGGGAAGGAAGAGGGAGAGGGGTAAAAGTCATCTGAGCTTTAGTGAGGGCTGAAACTTGTGTTAGTTCATAGAACCAAACCTTCTTTTAATCATTGCCAGGTCTGTTTTCAGCATTCAAGTCAGGTGGGTGTGTAGCCACAGCAGTTCTAAAATGATAGGTTTGTCTGTGCTCATGCATATTGCTGAGAAGTTATGGCCTGGACTTCCCCCAGTCTCAGGTAGGCTTCATTATTTCAGTTGTCTCAGTAGCTGATCCTGTCTGACTACTGGTAAAGGAACAGGAAAATGAAGGCAAATCATGTGGCTGTTTATTCTGAACACTGAAGTTATCTGCTTTTCCAGGTCCTTTCTCCGGAATCTTTTACCTCTAAGACGTTTCTTACAAAGTCAAAGATGTTGCTTTCACTCTGTGTTATGCAATTTCAGCCTTCAGAGGTGAAGTTCTGGAGCTGCCCTAGAACACGCCTTTTCCTGCTGAGAAGCACCTTGCTTATTTGTAAGCTATGTTAGGGAATTGCTATCAAATAATTGAGGAAATCATGACAGGCTGTTTATAAGAAGGGTGAGGTGATTACAAGAATTGAAGCTGCTCGTATGACCTGAACTTGGCCTGATGGGAAAGCTAGCGCAGCCCTGCAAGTGCTGAGAGCTGCAAGCTCAGGTATGAGCAACACAAATACTACGTGCCCTTGTGAAGGGGTGCCCAGCAGTCTCAGGGCTGTGCCAGCAATGTGCCTTGAGCCCCCCGTCTCTTGCCGGCTGTAGTGCTGGGGAGGAAGCAGTGCTCACATGGCTCTGGGGCTTTTTGCATCCCATGGGCTGTGGTGTGGCCTCATTGCTTTCAGAATGTATTCCCAGTTGCACTGATTGAACTATTTATTCAATTCTGCCTCAATCATAGAGGTGTTTGGAAAATGGGTCCTTGTAAAAGAAACTTGTTTGACAAGGCTAATGCTGATATCATTGCCTGTAAGTGGAGAGGGTGCATGATATAGAGACATGATAGAGCAGGGCTCTTTCAGTTTACAGGAATTGGTGCAACTCTCTGGGGTGGAAGGCTTCTCTCCACCACGTACTCAGGACTGGAGCTGGGAAGATCATCCTTGGGTTCCTTGTGACTGGAGAGTTAATCCTCCCCTCTGGAGCTATGAATGTTTGTTTAGCCTGCTCTCTTACAGCTTATGGAGTTCAAACAGTTAGAGTGTATGTTGGGCAATTGCCGGTGTCCTGTCCAGGGATTCTTTATGAGTTGGAGCATCCCCAGTGTTGCAGCGGTCATCAAATGCCGTTGTGGCCCTGCCTCTGCACAAGTGATGAATGTGGAGGTGACTGTGGGAACATTCCTGTCTGCAGCCTGCATGCGAGAAAAATGTTTTGTTTTGTACTTCCCAGCAAGCCCAGAAATGTAAATCTGTGGCAGTCTATCAGTGCAGCTGGACACAAGGAGAAGAAAAAGGACCTCCTCATTGTGATACCAGCATTATGGCTGTGCCACAGACCTGGGCCAGATCTGCTTTCCTCTGGAAGATCTCAAAAAAAAAAAAGCTAATTGGACAAAGACAAAACAGGGCCTTCTGAGGCAGCCACGGAAATCTAGAATTAATGAGGTGGAGGGAATGAAGTACTTCAGCCAAAATGGGGAATTGCTCCTTGAAACGTGTCCTACTTATGGAAATCTTTCCCTGTTTAAAGACAGGAAAGCAAAGATGTGCTGGAGGCAAGCAGGAAAAATTGTTTCTGTTGAGAGCTTTAAGCTCTCAACAGAATGTAATGTTTCAAACCTGACAGTTAAGTAGTTCAATTCCTTTGCGTGCAGATCCGGATCAACTTAACTTCACTCTTATTCCTGCTGAAAAAAGAAAACTGCTTGCGAAGGTGAACAGCATTATTTGTGACCCTCTGTGTTCCTTGACTGCTGATCTCTACTTAATGCTGAATGACTTAGGAGCCCTGGGCCATAAAGGGCAATGCATATTCTCATTTTCTGATTTTAAAGCAGGTATAAAAGCCATGGCTTCACATCCAAATATTGCCTTCCTCTAGATTTGAAAGAACAACTTCAAATCTGGTTTTGCTGCTTGGTTGTTATCTTTATTAGTTGGTCAGAAAGATGTTCAGGTACATGTGTTGTTAGTGAGTGTAAAAATAGTCACCCAAAGCTGAGGTGTTTTATATCCCTTTTTATTTTATGTCTTTAGTGGCACATGTGCCAGTGGGATATGGCCTTAAGAATAGCAGATCTAAGTCAGGTCTTTCAATTCAGATGATGTCGGGTTGAAACCCTCTTGGTAGTGCTGGCCCAGGAGCAATCAAGGTTTTCCTGAGTGATCATCATGTATATCTGGCACTTGCTTTGAGCTTAAAAGTCATGGTAGGCAAGTTTGTCCTTTTAAAAAGTCTTCATTTAGGTCTTCCAGTAGCTGTAAATCCTATACAAGTTGTTAGTGCACTGGTGTGAATTCACAGAGCTGAATGAATATTTGTTTTGAAGTTGAGACCCTTTCATATTGGTGCTGTGGTACCTGTGTGACGAAGAAGCCGTGCAGTATGCATGTATGTCAGCAGTGTCGTAGGTCTTTGGTGTGAGAGTTACTGTGATCAATTTGAATTATTTAGCCCAGGATCAGAACTAATAAACATGCAGGCTGAAGCGATGGTACGCTCTGCTGTGAGGGCTGTACTTGGTAATCAGGTCTCACTGGAGAACTGTAGCACTACTTTTTGGTGCCTACATGCAGGGCAGCACTGTGCTGTTGTACTGCCTGCAGGCAAGCTGGTGAGGCACAGCGTTGATGCAGATCCTGCTGATAGATCCCAGGGTTCATTAATTATTCTCAGCATGATATGGGGAACCTCTCAGTTCTGGAGCCTGCTAAATAGGAGTTGATAAAACATTCCCCAGATATGCAGCTGCAGCGTTGCAGGACAGAAAACATGTGGTTAAGGGGTGGTGAGCCAACCCGCACCACCTCACAAGGAGTACTGCTGCCTTGTGTGTGGAGTGGCTTTTAATTGGATTCAGGTATTGAAACAGTGCTGCCTTGTTCCAGGTTTATAACAAAGTCCCAGGGGCTGCCCTCCTTTCTGTAAAGCTCTGTGTTTTGCTCTGGTGGTGCTCATGCACCTAGCAGGGCCAGGGGTTGGAGGGAACTGAAGGATTTTGAAAGAAAACCTGGCTATGGGCTTGGAGGCTGCACTCCCGGTTTACATCCATTTTGCTCTGCTGTGCCTGGGATTGTGTCCCAGCAAACTCCCTGCCAGTGGGCCTCGTGTCAGTCTTGCTGGGTTCATGGGTCATGCTTCTCCGTGTCGTGCCCCGTACTGTGCTGTGCCTCCAGTTAACGGCTGCTAGCGAAGGCTGCATCCACTTATTTAACAGCCTGTGATGCAGCCATTTCAGTGCTATTTTAAGTGCACGGCAATGGAATACAGGAAGAAATGGCTGCTATTTTCTTCCTCTCTGCTGTGTTGCTGGACTCCATCTGTGATATTGTGGGATTCTGTAGCAAAAGGGGTATGGAAAGAAATGACAATGTAACTGATATTTATGTAGCACCTTTCCCCTGCATGTGCCGCCTCAAAAGACAAAACATGAGAAATGAGAATAAATTAGAGGCACTTTTGGCAAGGAGTGAGTGGTGTGTCTCAGCCTGGGGAGCCTGGCACTGAATGTAACTCGCTTAATTTGTCAGGTTGATGCGGACAGTTAAGAAGACAGCTAGCTGCATGTTGTCCTCCTGCTGGGGGAGCTGGGCTAGGAGAGCAGAGAGCATCTGGTTCTCATTGGGCACTGCCTTTACTTGGTCTTCATTCTTGTTTGTGACATTATGTCTCTCTTTCCCCCTCCCTTCCTCCTTCCCTTCCTTCCTCAGTCTTTTTTTTTTTTTTCCCCTCCAGTGAGTTTACAAGTCTTGCTGGAATGCACATATGGTCCTTATCATCCCCAAAGTCCATTTTTTTTTTCCTGGTTAGCAATTTGTGACATCAGGGGCTGCTAGAGGCATTAGTCACTTTTACTCCAAATAGAAAAGTTACTGGTTTTTGGAAACCTATGGAGGAAAACATCTTTTATGTCAGCCCTTGGCACAAGTGCAGCCGTTACTGCTCTGAGTCTGTGCTGACCTTTAGTCAGACATCTTGCCTGGAAGACAAATGTTCTTTCCCACTCCCTGCAGCTTCTTTGGAATTGTTGGATTTTGCTGACTTCCCTCTTCCCAGAGAAATGTATGTGTCTGTATCCTTTTCTCTCTCCTCTTGCTGTGCTGTGCCAGTGGAAGCAGCTGCATTGGCTGCAGGCAGTTGGTGCTGGGCCTGGGGAAGCCAGGCTCTTCTGCTATGCTGATTCTCAAGGATTGAAATGATGAAACAGCATGTTCAGGGCGAGGCTTGGTATTCCCTATGGCCTTTCTGGTTATTGAGCTGTCTCTGGGCAGTAGTCAGGAGTCATGGCAGCACAGGGAGTGTTGGCCATCCAACTTGTCTCTCTCTGATGGGTCTTCATGATTTACTTGGCATAATAATCTGCAGAGTGAGTGGATGTCTTCTGTAGGGATCTTCTCTTCCTTATGCAAGAAGAAAAGCCTCAGCCTCCAGTAGCTTGCATACATCTGCCCCAGCTGGCAGCCAGGCGTGGACACAGGAACTCCCCTTCTTAGGCTGGTGACACTGGTGGTTATCCTGCCTAAAACAACAACAGGCCTTCCTTTCATGATTAATGGAGTGATTTCCATGGACTGTGTTCCTGTGGCATGAATGCACTGTGGAGGGGGGAGGGTTGTTTCCTTTTATTTTTCTCGGTGTCGTTATACGTGAGTTTTCTCATCCAAGAATTAAGGGCTCAGCCATCACTTCAGCCTATGCAAGGAAAGAAGGGGAGGTTACTAGCAACTTCAGCAGTGAGATTGGCTCTGATGCAGGCGCTAGGAATGCTTCATATCCTGTCAGTTTTAACATGGGGAGATGGTCTGGTAGATCTGCTTTGTCCCTGGTGCTCTTCACTTCTGTGCTGCTGCTCCCTGCCCAGCCACCCTGTTGAGGTCTCTGGCTTCAGATGCAGCAGAGATTACTTGAAGTGCAGGGACCTCTGCCTGGTAACGGGGTGAAAATGTGGCTGGCCTGTGCTGCTGATAACAATAAAAGCTTTCAGAATTTCTCAAAGGTTCCTCTGAAGTCGTGTGGCCTCCAATAACTAAACACTCGCTTCATATTTGTGGTCTAGCTCCATGTTTTGCATACCAGATTTTTTCCCCTCTTGCATTGGAGGCTCATTTTTGTTTTCTTTAACTCTTGGGAGGCCATGTGAAGCTGCCCCCCAGATGCCAGAAGCAGTGGGATAGGAGGGGATGAGGGGGATATTTTGCTGGCAGAGTTAAAGCAGAAGGGGCTCAGCTGGAAGGCTGCTGGGGCTGAGGGAAAAGCTGCTGTGGTTCAGGGCTGAGTGGAGATTGGACCAGGACAGTGAATGCAGATAGATGTCTTCCTGCCCTCATGCCCTGTGGTCTTTGGGAGATACTCCTTTCTGCATCTCAGCTTGCTGACCAGGTACCTTCTGAAGTATAAGAGCTTTGCACTGCACCTCCAGAAGTGGTTCTCTTCTAATCCTGCAGCCCACCTTCTCCCTCTCTGCAGGCATGTTGTTGCTGTCTCCAGTGAGGAAAAAATAGGTTTATTTCCCTTTATTCCTCTTAGCTCTGCCAAGCCACTGTGGCTTAGAGGGAATGAGCCACTTCTCTCCTTGCACACGCCTCGTCAGCCAAATTGTTTTACAGAGCTTCCCTGAATTACATCCAGACAGACCCAGAGCATCCGCTACAGCACTGCTTGACCTATAAAGCCGTTACCACCAGGAGCCATGTGTGAAGAAAACCAGATCCATTGCAGAGTTAGCAGGGCTCTGAGCCCACAACCTCTTTCTTGTCATTTTGCAAGGAACGTCTACTTTTCCTTACAGCTAAGGGTGTTGTGAGATGGGGTCCAAGCAATTCATCACTTCAAACCATCTGCAGTATAATGGTTGATCCAAGAAATATTAACTGTTAAATGAGTTGTAGGTCACAGTGCGGAGAAAAGTGCTCAGTGTCCGCTCTAATAAACAAACATTTATCTACTTACTGCTCTATAGCTTTTGTAGGATTGGCTTACAGCTTTAGAAGTTTAAAATTCCTTCCTGGTCATGTAGATGGTATATGAAGAGGGAGGGAAGATTTGTCCTGTAAAATGGGGGTCAGTAGAGACAGGACTTTGTCCTAAGAAAGTTTCAAACTAAAAATGGCTTTTAGGATGTCTTAAAGCCTCCTGGCATCTGACACTATCCAGACATCCACCCAAGTCTGTTCACGTCTGTGGCGCTCTCTGTGGAGGTCTGCAGAGCTATGGTTTTCCCCAGGCTGATTCTGTTTATGGCTTCTGAGACTGCAGGCTTGGAGGGATTATTCTTGTAGAGTGCTTGCAAGAGGTTTGTGCTTGCCCATTTGGTGACACATCCAGGCATTACTAAGGCACCTCTCAGGACTGTGCTGTGGGCTGAGGGGCATTTGAAGGGTAGGTTTGATCCCACAGTGTGTTTAGATGCATTGTGGATGAAAGATAGGTGTTGGGCTGAGTTCTATGAGTTGTTAAAGGGAAAATGAGGAATTTCCTTGGTGAGTAGGGTGATGGTGCCTTTCCACTCAGAGGGGAGTGTCCTCTGCCTTCCTGTGGCAGGAGAAATACATTGGGGCCCAGAGTGCTGCTCATCTGCCCTAATGTGTACGTCTTGGGCCCTGGGCTCATCTCTGGGGAAAAGATCCTTTGCTTACAGCAGCTTATTAACTGTAGGCACCCAGCTGGCAGCTGGGTGATTCACTTAAGATGAGAACCCAGTTTGCTCCCTCTCCCTGATGGCTGTCACACCAACTCACAGGCAGAGCACAGTGGCCATCTGACTTAACATTTTGTTGTTTTTTAAACAATTCTCTCTTGCCAGACCGAATGCGTGAATCACTTGCCTTTTCTGATAATTAAATGCTGAGCAGCCATGTTTCTTGCTCTCCAGCAGAGGTTTCTTTCCACGATGCTGAGTGACACTCTGGCTTTCACTGCTTTCAGTTCTTGCTGAACTTCTAGAGCCCTGGGGATTGCTGGGCAGCTGTTTGAGCTCAGCCCAGTGTGTTCAGGCTAATTTGTCGTGGCAAAAGCAAGAAGGTGATTGCAGAAGTGGTTTTGGCCATGGGAAGATTCATGCTGATTATAGTGTGCGTATGTATGTATATATAAATTGTGATATAAAGGTGAAAATGAGCAGCCTCTTCCGTGAGAAGGGAGAGAGATTAATTTGGCCCCACAGTCTCAAATTGTCCAGTGTATTCTATGGAGTATGTAATAGGGGTACAGTATTGAGCAGGGCTGCATCTGTGTCAGTGAGATGCCAGAGTCCCCGAGCTCTTGCAAGTTGCAGAACTCTCCTTGCAATGGAAAAATCCTCCTTTTTGCTTCCCTACTATCCAATGAAGTGTGCTGCTAGCTGGTGACCACTGCAGGGATGTGGAAACATGGACTTGTTTTGTCTCTGCCCACGCCTTGGGCTCCTGAGTTTTTCCTGAGGATTTTACTGTTCTGTGCAGATACAGACTCCATTTCTGCCTCCCATTATGTGGCGCAGCTTGTGAAAAATACCCAGTATGGAAAATTCAGATACTGTTTTTGTTGATGTCTGCTGCTTGCCAGAAAATAAAATGAGAAAAGAACACAATTAAAAAAAGTGTAGCAAAAATAACTGACACAGATGCAAGAGATGAGTCTAACTCCCATTCCTGCTGAGTAACTGATGATGAGGCATTACTTG
The DNA here is from genome assembly GCA_023055505.1 of Callipepla californica brunnescens. Taxonomy (NCBI): domain Eukaryota; kingdom Metazoa; phylum Chordata; class Aves; order Galliformes; family Odontophoridae; genus Callipepla; species Callipepla californica. The sequence continues at coordinate 1,037,065 of JALIRH010000112.1, read as the reverse complement.
CTTTCCCAAAATATATCAGAGAAAGATACCAGTACTGTGCTGAGGGGTGTTTCACACCCACTACTTTCTGCAGAGCCTATGAGTCATGGGCGCCCAGTGCTTTCTGGGATCTGCCCCAAACTCCCTTCACTTAACCATAAACCCAAGCCCACTGTTGTTTTAAAAATACTTGTGTTACAAATGTTTAATTTAACCCGTTCACTGCATACCTAAATCCCGGGGTCTCCTTCTATTGATGAGCTTTTCCAGGAAATCACTGTTGTGAGTAGGTAAGAGATTGTGTTGGTAACATGATGTTGAAGCCTCAGAAACAGTACTTGGGTGTTGGTAGTTTGCTGCACACAGTTCATCAGTCATGGGTATGGAGAAGCAGTCTTGAAAGTGCTTGCGGCAATTAGTTCTAGAGCCCCACAGTGGAGAACTGGATAGGAGTGTTCATATGGTTAGGCAAACCTGAGATGAAGCTCGTCTCCTGAAAACTCCTATGTAACCCTGATGAGTGCTGGGTGTGACCTGCTGCTCAGCCTCCCCATTTACATGCCTTTCTTCTTGGCCTTACAGAACGATGACCTTAGGAACCTGTCCCTCTCTGGCCATGTGGGCTTTGACAGCCTCCCTGATCAGCTGGTCAACAAGTCAACGTCACAGGGTTTCTGCTTCAACATCCTCTGTGTGGGTAAGTTGTCTCACACTGCAGGGTGCATGCAAGTCTACAGATTAGCACCTTCTCCAAAGTGTATGATCTGAACTGCTATCGGCTGTAGTGACAGAGAAGTGACAGCATATTTCTAGAGTTGCTCCAGGGTGGAAACTAGTATTCCTCTTCTCCCTTTTCCCTCCTGTCCCTTCATTCAAAAATTTGGAATTCAAAGTTGTTCGAAGTATTGGCATTCCACTTTTTTGATGGTCCTGGGATCCTGCTTTATACAAAGGCTGCCTTAAGGAAAGTAAGTTTACTTGGGAATGAAATGAATTTTTAGAAGATTGTAAATTTAATTGAATTTAAATTTAGGCACAGGAGCTGCCTCTCAATATATGGTATTCCTTTTCTTCCAGGCTTTGCCTGCCTGCCTTGTTATATTCTTAGTTTTTCCAGTTGGAAACAATGCCATTTTTAGTCTCTAAATGATGTATCAAGTACAAAGTCTGTTGCCTGTTCTCTGCTGCATTTAATCTGGGTGCTGAAAGTTGGTTCTGCAGCCTGAGTTACTGCGTTATTTTACCCAAATTTTTCAGAGGTGCAATATGGGGATGTACCAGATTCTTTTCATTATAGAGAGGTGCTGACTGTTTCTGCACTTTATGGCTAATATGCAGAGAGAAATACATTGCTCAGCCCTAGGGAGCTGTGTGCTAAAACATCACTGACCTAGTGGTGGACATCTTCAGGATGTCCCCTGTGTTTGAGGTTTATGAATTCTTAAAAATGCTGTTAGCTTGACAGAGCAGTCCACAGGCAGCATCTTTTCATCCACTGTTCACTTAATCCTTAAGAAGGGCATATTCTTCCTTCTAATAATGGGGGATTCATAGAGGTTGTGGATGTTGCCCAGAGAGGCTGTGAGTGTCCCATCCTGGGAGGTGTTCAGAGCCAAATTGGATGGAGTCCTGGGCAGCCTGATCTAGTACTTTATCTAGCAATTGGCAACCCTGCCTGGGCAAGGGCTTGGAATGTGCTGATCCTTGAGGTCCCTTCCAACCCAAGCCATTCTATGATTCTGTGATTCTAATACGTTGTGTTAATTAACTAAGAAAAAAACACAGCCCTCTGTGATGTTCTGTGGCAAGATGAAACTTTGTCTGCTGAGCAGGATAAAACATCTGAAAAAATGTGGCAAATGAACTCATCTCCTCTTCATAACTTTGTGCATTGAAGAACAAGAGTAGTATGCTTGTGCATGCTCAGGCTATCAGCTATCACATGGGTCTTCTAGCAGCATGAAGCCATTTAAAATTCAGCAGGGAACATCTAGATTAGCAGGCAGCTCTTTGATCAAGATGGCATAAATTAATTGCCTTTTTCTCTTGCAGTAAATATTCCTCTCTTAGTATGGCTTGATACATTTCCATTAGCAGTAATTTGCTCCAACTTTTCCCTTATAAAATGTGCTGATCAACCGTTTTTAGCTCCACGTTAAAATTTCACATAAATTCCTGCAGTTGTTCAAGGAAAAGGAACCTTCCCCTTAAAACAGATCTCTTCAAATTGTGTTTTCAGAAAAGACACCATTGACTTTGACATAGTAATGTCAAGCTCTTAGTTTCAGTGTGCATGACAGAAATGCTGCAAAGCCCATCTAGCGAAGTGTGCAGCAGTGCTGCTTTCATATCAGGAGCTCGCTGTAATATGTAGCTGCTGACTGTTTCTGTGGGTACAAATAGAGTGTGGCTTGCTGAGGTCTTCAAAGTGGGGCTTCTGCACATTTTGAGTGAGAGATTTTCATCCTAGGAGAGCGCAGACAGCCCAGAGAGATGCTTGGGGGCCATCCCGCATGCAGGTTCTCTTCTACCGCTTTATTTTCTGCACTGGTGAATCAATCACTTCAGTTTAAGATTTTTCAGGGCAGTGGGGAATCTTATTCACAAGTGAGTAGTTTGCCTAAATGCTATCTGTACTGCAGCAATGAACGTGGTTTGGATTTCCTCAGAAGAGATACAACTTGGCATTTCTGTCACTTTTGTTGTTAAAAAATATGCAGAGAGGAAAGTTAACTGAAAACTTGGCTTATTTGTGATATGACCTTGAGATATTTCCTCAGCCCGTTTCCTGCTCACAGCATGGGCAGCAGTAGCAGTTGGAGAGGGTAACACTAAGCAAACGCTTCTGACTTAAAAATAGGATTTAGCCTAATACTTTCATCAGTGTTACTAATTGCACTGAGGGATTAGCCAACCTATAATAGTTTTAAAAGTTGGCATTTATGTAGTATGTTATTTCAGATTTTTTTTTAACTTGTCTCAAGTCTTCATTACTCATATTTCACTGATTTCTTTTTTCTTTTTTGCAATTCCATTGAAAAACAAATAGAAATTGAGTTTGGGAGGGGAAAAAAAGGCATAAAATCACACAGAATTGAATGTCTCTGAGAATCATGCTTAGACCTGAGAGAACTTGCAGTTTGCTTCTGTAAAGAAAATTGCAGCAGATTTAGGACTTGAGCAACACCATTAGAAAGATAATTAAGTATTTCTTGAATAAGAATGCTTCATGCTGTCCTTTGCAAGATGGGCAGATTGGGGTTCTTCATGCTGTCAAGCGGGAGTAAGTCTACAGATCTGGTCAGGTCATAGCAGTGTCAAAAAATTACTGGGAGCAGCTGAACTCCACTGGGAGCAAATGCTTCTTTGGGAAAAGAATGATTATCTGTCTTACCTGCCCTGCCAGCATAGCAAGTCCTGTAACTGACTATTGGTAGCAGCAGGCATTTGCTGGAAGGAGTCCCTACCCTTTTCTAAGCAGAGGGCCTCACTCAGCAAATGTCTAAGTAACTGCTCTTAAAACTCTTTAAGTTTTGCTGTTCTCAGCTCAGCAGCCTGGCTCCTGCAGGTGATAGCTTTTAGTTCTGAAGGCATTTGGTTTATCTTCATGCCTGTACGAGCAGCAGCTTTTGCCTGATGGGCTCATTTTGGATTCACAGCCCTGGTGCATGGTGCTTTGTTCATGGATGTCTGCAGGATGTGGTGCACTGACCTGGCCAGTCTGACCTGCAGGAGCCAGAGCTGCTGTCACCTCCTGATGTCTGTTCAGTCCGGGGGTATTGGTAGACATGGGGACTGTCTCGGAAGACATCTGTTCCTCCAGGGATTATTTTACTTAGCAGTATGCACATAGCCTAATTCTACTAGTGCCAAAGCAAGGTAACTCCTTAACCTGGTGAGTGTGCCTGAGGGTGAGATGGGGACAGGAGATGGCACTGTACTGACCCTGTTTTTGTCTGCTCAGGTGAAACTGGCATTGGCAAGTCAACATAGATGGACACTCTGTTCAATACAAAGTTTGAGAGTGAGCCTGCTACACACAATGAGCCTGGTGTGAGATTGAAAGCCAGGAGTTAGGAGCTCCAGGAGAGTAATGTCCGTCTGAAGCTGACCATTGTTGACACAGTTGGATTTGGAGACCAAATTAACAAAGATGACAGGTAAATTTGTTTCTGCTGGTGAAAGGAGTCCTGGTGCTATTATGCTCTGAGATCAGAAAGGCTTGATCCTCTGTGGGGAACAGAGTAGGTGTTCTGGGAGTACTACGTGATCCTAGTGTGGCAGCTAGCATTTCTGACTTTGAGAGGTGGGTGTAAGTGGCAAGAAACTGAAGAAGCAAACAGATCAACTAGAGGGTTACAAAGCTGGAGCTACATTTCTGCTTGTCATTAAGGTTGGAAGAGACCTCCAAGATCATCCAGTCCAACCCGTCACCAGCAATCCCACTAAATCATGTCCCTCAGTGACGCATCTACATGTTTATTGAACACCTCCAAGGAGAGTGACTCCATCACCTCCCTGGCTAGGAGGTTCCAATGCATTACCGCACTTCTTAAGATGAAGTTTTTCCTAATAACTGACCTGAACAGCCAGTGACACAACTTTAAGGCCATTCTGTCTTGTCCTATCACTGTAACCTGGGCAAAGCTTGCCCCTACCTCACTGCAACCTCTTTTCAGGTTGTCATAGAGAGCTCAGATCTCCCCTGGGCCTCTTCTCTGGACTGAACAACCCCAGTTCCCTCAGCCACCTTCCGTAAGACTTATGCTACAGACCCTTCACAGCTTCATTGCCCTTCTCTGGACATGCTCCATGGCTTCAGTGTCTTTCTTGTAGTTGAAAGGTTCAAAACTAAGCACAGTACTCAAGGAGCACCCTCATCAGCGCTGAGTACAGAGGGACAATCACTTTCCAAGTCCTGCTGTCTACACTATTTCTGATACAAGCCAGGATGCAGCTGGCCTTCTTGGCTACCTGGGCATGCTGCTGGCCCATGTCCAGCCAGCTGTAGACTAATAGCCCTAGATTATTTTCTTTCACTCAGCTTTCCAGCCACTCTACCCCAGACCTGTAGTGATGCACAGATGCATGTATCCGAAATCTAAGATCTGACACTTGATCTTGTTGAATCTCATGCAATTGGTCTCAGCCTGTCTATCCAGCCTATACAGATTCCTCTCTTGAGCCTTCCTACCCTCAGGTAGTTCAACACTTCCTCCCACCTTGGTGTTTTCTGCAAACTTCCTGAGGATGCACTCATTCCTCTCATCCAGATTATCAATAAAGATATTGAGCAGGACTGCCCACAATACTGACTCCTTGGCTTACCACATATGACTGGTCTCCAACTAGATTTAACTGTGCTCACCGCCACTTTCTGGGCCTAGCCATGTGGCTGGATTTTACTCAAGAGTACATCTGTCCAAGCCATGGGCTGCCAGCTTCTCCAGGAGAATGCTGTGGGAGACAAGTCAAAGGCTTTACTAAAGTCTAGGTAGATTACTTTCACAGTCTTTCTCTTATCCAATGGGAAAGGTTATCAGGTCATAGAAGGAGATCAGGTTGCTCAAACAGGACCTGCCCTTCATAACTCTATGCTGTCTGGGCCTGATTCCATGCTTGTCCCATGCATGTTGTGTGGTTGAATTAAAGATGTCAGCTCTGTGAACTTCCCTGATACTGAGGTCAGGCTGACAGACCAGTAGTTCTACTGCTCTTCCCTCTGACCCTTCTTGCAAATGGGCATCACAGTAACAAGTCCTCCCTGTTTGATGAGGACTGCTGATGAATGATGGAAAGCAGCTTGGTGAGCACTTCTGCCAACACCCTCTGTACCCTTGGACAGGTCCCATCCTCACCCATCAACATCCTTATTTGCTTTATCCTGAAGTTCCAGACCCTCATTTCTATATTGCAAGGGTACCTCAGAGAATGAAGTGGGCATGGAAGAGGTTTGCCTGCTATTCCAAGAAGAGGAGACTTATTTCCATTCCTCACTGTCTTTTAGGTCTCCTGCTTCTCCCTGATGGAAAGAGGGTCGTGGACCCCCTGCCACTTGCTGAATCTCCGTTAGGTGCTTTTCTTGCAGGAATAGCAGGGATCCCTCCACCCATCCATCTCCCTTTCACACTCCCTGATATTCTTTAATGTCCTTGTGATGGCTGCTAAGTGAGCTGGCCACTTGATGTGGGAATGGTTCCAGGCAGATCTCTCCTTGCCCTGGGGTCTCCCTGATTTCAGGACCCCCCTTGCACACTATAATGCCCTGCTGCTTTGCACAACCTGCCTGCCTTGTCGAAGAGTTGATGGTGGCCATCTACTTAGCACCATAATGGCTTTTATTCATTTTTGACTATTGCCAGTCAGCAACCCTCAAGTGAAACTGGCATCAGCAAGTCAGTGTTTGTGGACATACTGTTCAGTACAAAGTTTGAAAGTGAGTTTGCAACACAAGACTAGTATGAGATCTTCTTCCAGTTAACTAGCAATAGGATGAGAGGTTATGGCCGTAGTTGCACTAGAGGAGGTTCAGGTTAGATATTAGGAAAAAACTACGCTCAGGAGTGTTAATACAGTGGCACAGGCTGCCCAGGGAGGTGGTGCAGTCACTATCTCTGGAGCTGATCAAGAACCATGTGGATGGGTCAGTGGGCATGGTAGAGAGGGTATGATGGTTAAACCTGATGATCTTAGAGGCCTTTTCCAACCTAAATGACTCTATGATTCTATCTTCCCAATTTCAGGACCCACCTTTCGCACCACAGTTCTCCACTCTGCTGCTGAATGCACCTACACCAGAGGTGATCACCATTGTCTATGTGCAGTTTAGTTTAAGTGTCTACTTGAAGTGAAATATAGAAATATGTGAATACGTGTGTTCATGTAGTAATTGCTTTTCCATCTTTAGGTGATTGTAGTTCCTGCCAATACCATCCTGCAGTGTTCAAGTCTAGCTAAGTTTTTCTGGCACCTAGGGACAGATTTTCATGTTGCGTGCATGAAGCAAATATTCTCAGCAGCCTGCATTGTGAGCAGCCTGCACAATCCCTTGTGTCCATCCATATGGACTTTTTTGCCATTTTGTTTTAAAACAGTCACTCACTGATAATGGCTAATAAGCTAATTCATCCATTTTCTACATTTTAGATCTGCGCACTCCCTCATTACAACATTCCCATCTCCATCCCTCAGGCTTCCTTTCAGCTCTGTTCCCTGCACCTGGACAACTGAGGGATGCTGGCTGGCAATGTGTGCACTGAGCAAAAGCCACGAGGGTGCTAGATAGTTAAACACTGTTAGGCCTTTGACAAGGCAAGCTTAAAGTGAAAGATTCCACTGACAGTTCTGTTAGTGTGGAGATTGAGCAGACACCGTTTCCAGTTCCTCAATGAAAACTTCTTTGATTTTTCAAAAATATTATTATTTTTATAATGCTTTGTTTCTGGAATGTTTCCTTGCTCTCTGACCTGCCACTGAACTGCAAATGCTGTCCTTGTTTTGCTGCTCCTGCTCCTAGCCAACACTACGGAGCTGATGCAGGGAGGCGTGCGTGCAGCCTGGAAGGAGCTCTGCACGTCAAACACTGCCATATGCTCTCAGGCAAGAACAAAAGCTGCTCAGAAGAGGAGCAGGTGCACGGAGTGGGGATGCTCTGCAGTTTGTTACTGCTGGGTCACTTTGTATTTGCTTCATTCAGCAGACAAGTGACAGTGGTATGGGTAGTGAAGCCCCTCCAACTTCCCTGGTGGCCAATTGGAGAGCAGGGCCAGAGACGGCTTGCATTTTGCTGTGTCCTAGAGCAAAGCTCTGCTTTGATATGGGCTTTTCTCTGCCTCATGTAAGGTCTTGCTGATTTATTAGCTTCTTGTGCCTGCAAATTAACAAACAGTGCCCAGTGGTGTTTTCTGGGTGTCTGGTGTCAGTGGCCATTATACAGCAATGGCTTCTTCCTGCTATAGTTCTTCCTCAGTAAACTGACCAAGACTGTTCTGTGCAAGCCAGAGTTTTGAGCAACTGCTCGAACAGCTGCAGTGGCATCTGGAGCAGAGGGTCAGGACCTTGCTGGCTGCCCGTTGTATTTTCTGGAGGACCTGAAAATGCCTCATTCCCTGCTTCCTCCTCACAGCCACTCCTCAGGGAGGACATGAACTCCTCTTTGAATCCAGTACTTGAGACAGTGGCAGTGTTGTTTGGTCTCAGTGCCATCCTCAGGGGTCTTCCTTGGGCCAGAGGTTCTGAGATTGACTTGGTGGAGGAAACACCAAACAAAAAATTTTCTTTTCCAGGGGTATGGTCAGTCAGATCAGAGCATGCTAAACCATGCCAGCTTTTTTTTCTTTTTTTTTTTTTTTTTTTTTTTTTCAGTCAAAACAATCCCCCCAAAGAGTCTCAAACATGCAGTGACTTGAGTCTTGCCCACAACCTTCGATTCCTGAAGAGTTCTTTTTTTTTTTTTCCTGTGTATATCTCTCCTTCCTCTTTTAAGACTGCAAACAAACTTATGGATTAAATAGAGGAGGTGATTTCATTGGTACATTTTCTTGTTTCTGGTGATTTTCAATGGTATTCTCAGATCAGTGGTTCAGATCTTAATGGGAGAGACTCCAAAATATAGGTATTTCTTCAGGGTAGCAGCTTTGCGTGCACCTAAATTCTAGTGTCTCTGCAATAACTCCTTGCTTATTTGTTCATAATAAACTCCCTGTGCACCAAGCAAAAGTACACTCTTTGTAGGAAGGGACTATAGGTTGGACAGGGAGGGTTCCAACTGTAGCACTTGCCTCCATAGTGTGCAGAGCACTGGTTGAACTTCCTGAGTGTTGTTTGGTGATTTGTGTTGTCCCAGCAGTAAACGTTTGCTCAGTACTCTCTCTTATCTCTTCTCAGCTACAAGCCCATAGTAGAGTACAATGATGCACAGTTTGAAGCCTACTTGCAAGAAGAGCTGAAGATCAGACGATCCCTGTTCAATTACCATGACACTAGAATTCATGCCTGCCTGTATTTCATTGCACCAACTGGATACTCACTGAAATCCCTAGATTTGATCACCATGAAGAAGCTCGACAGTAAGGTATTTGCTGCCCATGTTACGCCCATGGCACAGCTCTGCTGTTTTTTGTGGTTTTGTGACCTTGCCAAAGACCTAGCTAAACCTGCACAGACAAATACTGTCTGTGTTTAACAGCAGGGAATGGCAGAGATGTAGTGTGAAAATTTTATTACTTTGGGCTGGCTGCTGGGGTGTGTCATAATTCAGTGGTTCGTACCTTGCACAGATTTAATAAAAGTGTGGACTCTTATCCGTTCCCATTCCTGGTTAGGAAATGAGTCTGCTTTGCTCCACAGCTACACTGTAAAATTAACAACGGGAGAGTGCTGTTTTAACACTGCCAAGTTCAGTGGCAGGTTTTCTCACAACTGAAAGATCACTTGGCTGCTGGGGGAGAAAAAAAAAAAAAGCATTTTTTCCTCTTTCAATCCATAATAAAAATGTGAGGTTGAAGTTGATCTCAGTTAGTTTTGCACTAAGTACTGCTGACATCTCTATTTTACTTTATCCAATGATTAGTTTTGGTATAAAACCTCGTGCAAGTATATGTGAGAGGGAGAGAAGTACATCCAAACACTTAGGGTCACCTTACAATCAAAGAAAAACAAATCAGAATGCTGTGTCTGCATGCTCTGAGCACGTACAGCTAGACACAAACAGTGATTTGAACTTCAATGTTGCTTTAACCATGATCTGATAAACACCAAGAATCTGAATAAATGTTACTCTGCATGCATTTTCTCAGTTACCCTCCTTGCTTGCAAAAACAAGAACCAAACGTGGTTTTAAGCATGGATCCTTACTACTTACGAGTAAGTTTTGATCTCTCTTCTTTCAGGGAAAATAACCATTCTACAAATGTACATTGTTATCGGTTGAAAAATGTTTCAATCTCTCTGTGTTTCTCTATATCATGACTAAGCAGTTTAAATCTGTCCACCCTGCTCCTGTGGCTTATTGAATCCTGATTCTCCAAAGATAAATGATGACAATGCTTCTTTATTTCTTAGAGTGACCCACTGATTGAGGTTTATTGCAGTGACGGAGAAACATCCCTGCTCTGTTCAGCTTAAAATAGGGTTATAGTGATTAACCCAGAATAAGCTAACTGTCATTCATCCTCATTCTTTTGACAAAAGGAGGATTTAATAACTCCAGGACATCCTCTGAACAGAATTAACTAATGTAATATAAGAGGATTTTCAAGTACTGTCGATAAAATCCCTTCATATAGGTCAATATTAACATCTTCCGCACTAGCAATATTGTCTACTGTTGCAAAGAAGGATAGCAAGAGAAAAGCAAGTTCTGCAAGATCAAAGACAGAAAAACAGTCTGTCTGGAGGGAGTGGAAAGGAAATAATGCTGCTTTCCTCCCTCTTGCCTGTCCTTAACTTCTCTCAGCAAAGCAGAGTCTTGTGTGGTGCTTGCTTTTCGTGGATCAGTTCAGCTACGTCTAGGCTCTGTCATCTCATGTGGCTTTCATATGCTGCCATTTGCTGTATACTACCAGTGTTGCATTCTGTGTAGGAAAGAGTCAGTAACTTGTCCTTAATTTCTGTGTTAACCACATCATGCTCTTATCTTTGACTGTCCAAGAACTGCAAATCCTCGCTTTCTGAGTGCAGTGGTGTAGAAGAGCATGTGCTGCCATGTGGGTAGAGGAGCAAGCCTCTGTAACTGCTAGCTCCCATCCTGCTGTAGTGGAACAGCAGCCCTGCAGTGTGTCCATCTGTCCCCAGTAGCAGCACCAAAGCGAACTCCTATGGGAGGCTGTTGTCTGAGGGTGTCACAGCCACCCAGCCTGCTGTGGCTCAGAGATGGTAATTTCCTTTTATTTATTTTCTTTTTTCAGAACAGATTGTAATAGTCTATGACAGCATTTCCTGTCCAGCCAATCTGGATGAAGAGGGGAATATGTCAGAGACAGGAAATAACATGTTGCCAAATTGCATCTGACTTCTTTTTAAGGCCATATTTGCTGCTGCCTGAATATCCTGAGTATGACAGTGCTGCTGTCAGCAGCAGCCATTGGGAAGTCTTCTGCTGGGTTGGTGGCAGCTGGTGGCACCGGTGGGGCTATTGCTGCAGGACGTGTGCTGCCCGGTACTCTCCTCGTGTTGCAAAGTGTGCAGTGCTGTCCTTGTCTTGCAGGTGAACATCATCCCTATCATTGCCAAGGCCGACACCGTTGCAAAAAATGAGTTGCACACGTTCAAGAGTAAAATCATGAGTGAGCTGGTCAGCAACGGCGTCCAGATCTACCAGTTCCCAACAGATGAAGAGACAGTGGCTGAGATCAACGCCACAATGAGCGTATATCTTTCTTTGAGTTTTACTCCCCTTGCTTTCGGTGGGGCCATCCCCAAGGGCAGGGCACATTAAGCCATCTTTCTTTTGGCTTTAAAACTGTGGTCTGAGCACAGAAACCAGGCTGGCCAGAAGGCTTTTGGCACTGATGATACATGGGCTGCCTGACCTGACACGCTTCTTTGTCTGCCAAGCACTTCTCCTCTGAGCATTTTTCACATCCTCCCCCTCTCGCACTCTCAGTGTTCCTTTCTCAGGGAAGGATGAGGAATGGGAGGCAAGGCCTGGAGCAGTCAGGCAGAGGGCTGAGGTTTGGGTTTCCTGTCTCAGCTGACCGCTTGATGCTTGTTGGGGTAAATCACTTCTGTCTTTGCTTTGCTTTCCAGTGAGGGAGGGGCTGCCACTGATTTTCCGTCTCTTGGCAGAGCCAGTGGCCATCAGTGGCATGGGCTTTGGTTTTCATTTCTTTCTCCTTCCTCCAGCAGTAGCAGTGGGAACTGAGGGCAGACAGGGCTTGGGTAAAGTGAGCATTTTAGTGGGTTCTACTGAGAAACGACAATTTGCCATGGGTCTGACTGGTAGTGCAAGGGGAAGAATGTGAACCCCAGGTTTCTGGCATTGCCACGCCATTACTGCAGGGCTCGCAGGGCCATTGGGTATCTTTAGCAAGGCAAGTAACACCCAAAGGGATGTGCTGATCCCAAAGTAAGCGCATCTAATGTGAGCAAGACTGAGTGAGCGGAAGGCTGAGTTGCTATTGGTGTTTTACAGGGAGTGAAGGTGTCACAGTTAAGATATTTCCTTGTAACTTGAAGAATTGTGGGAATTTTCCTGCACAGCTGCCTGTAGAGAGGTTATTTCCACATGCAGCTGTATATCAGACCCTCTTCAAATCTCTGCATTGCCTCCCCTTTTTCCTGTCAGCGTTGTGCCTGCAGCAGGGGGAAGTTGGCACAGAGAAGGGATGTGCTTCTGCCCAGGCATTGTGTGTGTGCTGTTTTCCTCTGCTGGGAAACTCCTTCGCCAGTTAATCACATCCTCTGCAGCTTGGCTTTTCCCCTTCCTGCCCAGCCCGTGACCACAACCTGGCTGCTGAGGCACTGTGCCTGGAGCTCGCTTCCAGCCCCTTTGGATGCTCTTTAGGCTGGAGAGCACTGCGGGCTGAGCTGGTGGGAGAGGCAAGCTCCCCACTGGCAGCAGCCGTGCTTCTGGGAGCAGATCCCAAAGTGCTGCAGCCACACCCGCAGAGAGACTGGGATAGAGCAGTGCTTGGTGACTCAGACATGTCAGCTCCGGGCTGGGTCACATAGGCTCTTCCCCTTGCTCACAGTTTTGCCCTTTTGAAGAGGAAGCATTAATAATTATTTCAAGCAGCAGAACCCCCCTGGATTTTTAGCCTACCTCACTTGGGAGGATGCATGTTATTTCCTTTTTTAATTTTTTTACTATTTTTTCTTAGTGTTCAAATTAAATTCAAGTTTGTCTTTTTCTGTGCTACACATTGTTGTGTATTGTAATGATGTGTAAAATATACACACTTCTTGTATTTTTAGGAGTTTAGAGCTTGGGGACTAGAAGTGTGAGCAGCTTTCTAATCCAGGCTGTCCTGTTGCTCTTTCTAAAACACTGTCTGAATTGCAAAGGGACTTAAGTAACTTAAATCCCACGCAGCTGCCTCAGTAAACAGCCTTCTTCAGAAACAGTTCTGTCAGAGCAACAAAGGAGATCCCTAACCTCATTGTCCCTTTTCTCCACAGGTCCACCTTCCATTTGCCGTAGTTGGGAGCACTGAAGAAGATTGGCAACAAGATGGCGAAACCAAGGCAGTACCCATGGGGTGTTGTCCAGGGTATGTACTGAAGGCACAGATAAGTCCTTGTCATCTTGTCTCATTCTAAGGAAAGGTGCATTGATCTCTGGATGCCCCTAATCAAAATCTGTCTTGGGAAAGCAAGATTGCCACTCTACGTCTTCTCCTTAAAAATAGGGCTTTCTGACTTGGGGATGAGTGGGATTCAGCTTGGCCCCTAGGGTAACACTACTATGAGATGTTAGATAACTGATGGCTGAAATGAAAACATAAATTGTCCTCTCTTCTGTGTGCTTTTCTGTCAGTAATAAAGCATAGGAAATGGGGAAGATCTGGGCAACTGAATGGTTTGGACTTTGTACACAAGGCAGAATACAAACATATAGCTAGGGGGGTTTTCCAGGGAGGGGAGCACATGCTGTGCCCTGCCAGCTTCCTTCAAGCAGGAGCAGAACTAGTCCAATACTGACTGCTTGGAACTTCTTGTCCTGGTATTCTAATACAGGGACTTGCAGCTTAAGTGTATAATCCCTCATAAAGGTAACTGAGAGCAGAGTTCAGCTCAAGTTTTTTTGCAGCCCAGGCTGTCCCAAAGCTTCCTAAGATAGAGCTGGCCCTTGCTTTCCCTGGCGCTGGGAATTACAGGGTTGAGACCATGGTGGTCTGTTGGTGGTTTTAGCTGAATATCCAACTGGAGAATGGCCCAGCGAGCTGCAGGGGAGCATCCACAGAACAGTTCTGCAAAACTCACCCCATTTTTTCTTCAGTAACACAAGCTGAGGCAGCCTTGGATTTATTGTCTGTAGCTGTGTGCCCCAGAGGATAATTCTGGGAATAGCTGACAGTTAGGAAAGAAGTTCTGTTTGGGAAGTCTTGTATTTGACATGTATCCTGCTGGGTCCTTGCTGTTCTCAGGAACTAAGAGCAGATAGTCTAAGAAATTTATTTGGGTACCACAGGGACTTTGAAGGTCTGGCCCTGAACTGCCCCTTTCCAGTGAGACAGCTGCTCTGACCTGAAGGGGAGCAGCTGGAGTGCTCTGCTGGGTCCCCAAGGACATGCTGCAGAGCTAGCAGCAGAACTGCTTTCTGGTTGCTGTTGGATCCTAAAAAGAGAACTTCCATCCCTTGTTTTTCAGAATACTCAAACTATTTGCTGCACTGAAGCGTGCAGCCCTCTGGTTGCACACCCCTTGGAGGCTGAACAGCTTGCTTTGCCAGGAACTGAGTGGGGCATGCCAGACCCTGTTGTGCGTAGAAATGGTTATGAGAGCCCACACTGTACTGTGCTTGTGAACTGCCACGTTTTCAGCCCCAGAAGCAGAGGTGTAGGGCTCCTCTGTAAGGTCAGCTGCCATGGAAAGAGCATCTCTGGTGGGGTATTCTTATTTTCTTGCTTTCTCCAAAGCCTCAAGCTGAGACTTTCTGGCTGCCTGCCGTTACCTTCCATTGGTGACTTGCAGTTAGAGTGGGTTTGAGTGGGAAGCACAATCCCATGTGCAAAGGAATCATATCGTTACCTTGCTACTGAAGAAATGCTCTTGGAACCAGAGAAAGGATGAGGACGAGAGGTAATAGCCATAAGTTGCACCAGGGGATGTTTGGGTTGAATATTAGGAAGGATTTCTTCTCAGAAAGAGTGGTAATAAATTAACACAGGCTGCCCAGGGAGGTAATGGAATCACTGTCCCTGGAGGTGTTGAAGAAATGTAGAGGTGTGGCACTGAGGAACGTGGTTCAGTGGGCATGATGGGGGTGGTTCAACTGCTGGATCGGATGATTTTAGAGGTCTCTTCCAACCTTAATAGTTCTATGATTCCAAGGAAACCTGGCTGCTGGGTTTAATGTTCTCTCTGTGGTTGTCTTTGCAGTTGAAAATGAAAATCACTGTGGCTTTGTGAAGCTGCGGGAGATGCTGATCCGAGTGAACATGGAGGACTTGAGAAAGCAGACTCACACCCGACACTATGAGCTGTACAGGTGCTGCAAGCTAGAAGAAATGGGATTCAAGGACACAGATCCAGACAGCAAGCCTTTCAGGTAGGCAAGTGTAAATCTGGTCTTATACAGCCAGAGAGCTGGGAGGACTTGGAGTTGCCAGTGTTTGCACTGACCAGAATAGGAATAGCCGTGGTCAGTAGGAAGTAGCTGAGATCTGAGGTGTGACTGGGGAGAACAACTTTGCACAATGCAATCCTGCCCTCGTGGCCAAGAGTTTGTGCTGGAGAAACACAGGAAAATCTCGGGTGGTTGACAAAGCCAATTCTTGCCTTAATAATTTAAAAATGTCTGCAACCACACAGGATGGCTATGCATGCTTTCTAGAGCTTACAAGATGTCACCGGGTTCTTGAAGGCAGTGTGTTTTGACAGTAGGATGTGACCCATTTCAGTTCAACACGCTTCCTAAGAATTTAGGAGGAAGAAGTCTGTGCCCACAGATCTATGCACACCTTTGCTTAAATTGTATCAGCTTTCTCTTTGCACCCTTTGAGTTCCCTTTGCTCAGCTGCATCAAGTGTAAGTTGCTGGCTGTGAGGCCTTTCAGTCTATTTCCTACCTGCTTTTGGTCAGCTGGTATTGAAAAGCTTCAAAATAACTGATTTCTAAACACTCCTCCAGTGGAAATTGGTTTCTCACTGATCTTTATAAGCTGAGGTTTTAAACTGTCCACTGCTCTACAGGGCAGAGAGGCTGCTACGATGCAGAGCCTGCCAAGAGGATTGTTTCTGTTTCCTGGTTTCATTGTGTTCTCAGCAGTGTGGAAGTGGGCATGCTTTTGTAAGACACGGTAAGAGAGTTGGAGGTGGTCAGCAATCAGGGCTTGTAGGCATGCCTGATTAGGAACAGTTAATATCAGTTAACATTCTTGGCGAGTTGTCATTTTCAAGCTAGAAGAAGCTCTTTTGGGGATTGAAATCTGATCTTTCTCAATTTTGCTGTTGCTTTCCTAAAACCCGGTGTACTGTCCAGTCTTAAGTAATGCTTACATTCACCTTCCTGCTGGCAGTACCATGAGCTTCCTGGAGAGCTGGGTGAGTCTGTTGAGCTGAGCACTTATTAATCGCTTCAGAAATTCCTCCTGATGCTTATTCCCTGGGAGAAGGGCAAGTTTTGAGATGGTCAGGTGATATTTTAATGCCTTCTTTACTCCTCTAATGCAGATACAACTTTCTAGCTGCCAACTCACTCTGCCAGAAGTCAAGGCCAAGTACAGTAGCTGCAATTTGGCTGCCTTCTTTCTGAGATGAATGTAACTCGTGCACTGAGATATTAACTGATTATGAAAGGGGAGATCCTGGGGTAAACATTCTTGTTGACTCTCTTGGAGTTTTCCACAGCTAGTCCAATATGCGATGTGAAGACAGTACCATGGTCTGATGCTTTAGGTTTGTTTTATTGCTAAATACAGTTTGTACCGCCTCTGACAGCTTTGTTGGTCAGAAGCCCAAGTCATGATCTGGGGATGACAGCTGTGTGGGAATTTGGGAGCAAATGTTTGTTTTCTTCCTCTGTTTCCTGTGCCTCCCCACCTTTTTCCCAATAATTGCACCCGCTGCCTTAGCAGCATCTCACACTCCTCTGCCCCAAGGGTGAGCAGTCAGGATTACACGTGCATCTTCGCATTGACATCAGTTCGTCTCTGCAATACACACATGTGTCAGGAGCTGACATGCCAGCCGATGATAGCCATGCAGATCACCACAGGCAGGCACATTTTGTCTCTGATCTTCAATGGGGAAAAGCAGGGTCCTTGTATTCCTGTTGCTGGAAAACAGCAGAGTGTGGCCTGTGTCATGGCACTGAGTTTGCTTTGGTTGGGGGTTTGGTCTGTGGCTTGCTGAGATTATACAGTTGCATTTCTTCTGCCATGGAGAAATCGTGCCTAAATCAGTCAAGCTCAGTTCTGTTACGAAGCCCAAGTGTGAAGCTTTATTGGATTTCCTTTCTGGAGAGTAATGGCTTAAGATGGGCTCAGCCGTTCCCTTCCAGGAATCTGAGGAATTTCCATGATTTCCTGTACACGAGGTCTCTTTTGACCAAGCTATAAGTAGAAAGGAAATGAAAATGTACAGAATTTCTCCATCTGGTACGTGCTAGTTCAGAGCAGTTCGCTCTGGCTGCTTCCTCCCCCTCTCCAATAAACAAACAAAACCCATGAACCCAAGCTGTTTGACTGAGGCCGACGTATATTTGAAATGAGGAAAACTGTGTCTTTGGTTCCCTCTGTTCTTCTCGAGATCAGTGATCAAAAGCATGCCTTTGCCCTGGGTCTGGGTGCTGGGGGGGCAGCTGCTCTTCAGCCAGTTTGCTTTAGAGAGCCCTTCGTAAACCTCAGGGGAAGCTGAGTAGTTACCCATCCAACTGATGGCTATGAGTGGGCGGCTGCAAAAAGGAAGCTGGCAAAGCATTTACAGGGTCATCCTCTAGTGTGGGGTATGTTTGTTGGGAAATCCAGATACTCTAGGAGCATATGTTTATGTACTTACAAAGCAAATTCCCTTGTCATCTTTGCCTGTGAGAAGCTGTAGGGTTCCCAGTCGGTTTGAACTGTTATCCCCTGGGGACTGTGAGAGTTTCTTCATATGCAGCCTGGAGTTGCCGGGCCAGTTTTTCTGTGAATATGACTTCTCAGGAAGTCAAAGTAGCTTCAGTAGAGAACTCAGTTTTCTAGTTCGAGGTTAATAGCAAGTGTTAAAAGAAGAAAGCTGGGATGGGCACTGAGCCTGGGCTCCTTGCAAGCCTTTCCCTGCTTGCACATCACCTGGCATTGCACTGTTGGAAATGAGCTTTGCAACAAGTCATTGGCAGTGCAGGATACAATTAGCAGTGTGTAGGACTTTCCAGTTCAGTTCATAAGGCTCTGCTGCTCCCTAGGATACTGTGTCACTGCAGATCCCATTTTTGCACACTGAACTGTAAAGAACCTATCTGCACTCATGGTTTTCCTACATTGGATCCTTCAGAAGGGTTTATGAATTGAAGTTTTATTGTCCGAGGATGTGTCATGGTTTTATGATTTTTGGTACTGATATTCCACATCATAACATCATGTATTGCATTAAGAGTTAAAGAGCTAATACTCCAGCTCCATAGATCATTGATAATTCCAGGTATACCTGCCTCAGAAGAGAAGAAGAACTACATTCCCCAGAGGACTTTGCAATGCTTTGTATTTTTACGTGTTTTCCGCTCAGAGGGAACAGATAAAAACCCTCAGCGGTCACGGGACTTTTTCTTTCCTTCGGGATCGACTCAGCAGTGGGTGCTCGCTGCCGTATCGCCTTCAGCATTAGCGTAAGGCCTTCGGTTTATCGGACACTCTCTCTTGCTCATTTTACTTGACTAATTAGCCTCAATTCCAATTATATTATATTATATTGTGTTATTTTGCTTTCTGATATCTTATTTAGTAAATTAGCTTTCCTCCTCAGATCGTTGCCACTGTTTTGTTTCTGGGCCCAACTCCCTTTCCCCTTTTCCCTTTTTCCTTCCCCTTTCCTGGGGCGTGGGTCCGTGGGTCCCCCACACCAATCGTCACGGGACCGGGCCGATCCAGCCTGGTAAACCATTGACAGGATGTCAGAGGATTGAGTTCAAGAATGAATTTTAGGGAGGCTTCAATTCAAGTGTCTTGATCTCTATCTGCTGTGACTGGAGTGGTTCTTAATACAGCTGAGAATCCAAAGGTGCCTCCTGCTCTGTTCCTGCACGAAAAGATTTTTGTGATTTTACAATAAGTGGTTTTCATTCAACGTGTGGGAAGCTGTTGTGGTCAGCTTGGATTGAGCAATTGCTCCAGGGTGGCTAGTGCTGTGCAAGAAAGCCCTTGGTATTCTCTCTGCTATGTTTTTTGGGAGTGAATCAAAGTATTGGCCAGTTAACAGAGTTAAGCCCAAGACTTGTGTCTTTGTGTCTAGTTTTGTTCTCCAACTCATAGTAAAAAAATTAAAACAATTACAGTCACAAGCTAGGAAAGACAAAACCTAGGCATTAATGGGATGAAGATATTCCACTGGCCACGTGGTTAATGTGTTCCCTAGGTGCAGTGGAGTTTTCTCTTAAAAAAGGGAGTTTCAGAAAAGCTTCTTGGGGAAATAGTTATCATTCCCATGTTGTCGTCATGGCAGAAATATCCAAACCCATTTAAGGACTAAAACAAAAAAGGAATTTGGCATCTAGAGTTCCTACAAGGCTCTGAAAATCCATGAAAGTCCATGGATGACATATTTGGTGTCTCAAATACTTGCTGTAGTACCTCAGTGCTGGGGAAATAAAGGAATGCAAGGAAGTAGAGAAGGAATAAAGATGTGAAAGAATCCAGTGGTGTGGTTAATTCAGTGCAGGAACACTGCCTCTCATTTGCAAAGTCTTTGATCTCCCTTGACAGCTAAAGGAGAAAGAGAGGTCTCCCACAGTGTTTTTACCTAAATAAAGCTCCTGGTCTGAATCCATTAGTAAAAAGTAGTGGAAATTAATTTTGCTTTGTGTCAATGTCCTGCTTAACAAGCTACATAAAACCAGACTATGCTCTGTGATATGCCTGTCTCTGCTCCACAATCTTTGCATTTCCAGTGTGATTCAGGACAAAGAGTGCGAGAAGTGAGGACATGTAAATCAGGCACGTATCAAGGCATGCTGACATCATGGATTGCTGTAAGTGATCTCACAGTGGCTGTTTATTTTGAAGGACAGACATCCTGACTGTTAGGTGACTTACAGGATCCTTAAGTGTGCTCGTTTTTGCTTGCTGGTTTGACCCCCTGACCAGTGGTGCCAACCAGGAAGCTAGGGCTGGTTTTGGCAGAGGTGTTCATGCCTTTCTTGTGAGTTAGGGACCTCTGGTGACGTTTTGTGAAAAGATGATGAAACTCATGACTCTGCATGAAACACAGTTCTGACTCTGTTTTGGTTTTATTCCTCTGTTTTCAGTCTCCAAGAGACTTATGAAGCAAAGAGGAACGAATTCCTGGGTGAACTCCAGAAGAAGAAGGATGAAATGAGGCAGATGTTTGTCATGAGAGTGAAGGAAAAGGAAGCAGAATTGAAAGAAGCTGAGAAAGATGTGAGTATATTGTAATTCAGTGGGTTGTGTGTGAGGGTTTGAGCTGGGCTTTTTCCAGGAGAGTCCTGAGAGCTCAGGCAGGCGCCTTGATTCCAACATCAAGCCTGAAGAGGGCCTTGGCTGTCATAAAGAGTTTCAGGGAGCAGATGTGGACTCAGTCCTGCCATGGTCTTGTGATGTGACCCCATCACATCATCGGTCACACATCTGCCAAAAGGAGGGGCAGAGAAAGCCCCAGAAAAGGTTGTCATCCTGACTGGCCATGTTTTCTTGCTTTGCACAAGGAAATTGAGAGTCTGGTAGGTACAAAACATTGAAGACCAGAATACAAAGTTTGGAACTGTACCTGTTGAGTTCCTGCAAAAATTTAAGTCGTGCTGTATGTGCTTGTGTTTACTGTAGAGCTTTTCTTGCAGGGGCTAATGTGCTTGGAGAACAGAACAGTGACTTGTTATCAATGCAGGGAGGTCCCCAGTGCTGGTGGGACTGCTTTAGGCATAATTTATTGTAACATGGATTAAACTTTCTCCTCCTCCAATTTATTGTCTCTATCCTGGCAGCTTCATGAAAAGTTTGATCATCTAAAGAGGACTCACCAAGAGGAGAAGAAAAAAGTGGAAGACAAAAAGAAGGAGCTTGAGGAAGAGCTGAACAACTTTCAAAAGAAGAAGGCAGCAGCTCAGCTATTACAGTCACAGGCTCAGCAGGCAGGTTCTCAACAAACCAAGAAAGACAAGGACAAGAAAAAGTAAGCGGATGTCACCCACATCCTTTGTAGGGCTTATTACTATCTGGGGGGGTTGTTTTTTTTTTTTCCTTTTTTTTTTTTTTTTTTTCCCTTGATGCATGTCTGTATTTGCTTTTTCCAATTACCAGACTGGAAACTGGGCTTTTATCGGACTGGACAAATAAAATATTCTTTTTTCTAAAGGGTGGGCCAGGGATATGATCTTAATTTTTCTCTAGAGGAGTATCCTCAAATCTTGCCAAAATCTGACTGTGTGGGAGAGCAATCAAATGGTGGAGACCTGTGATCTCCCCAACATCTTCTGGAACAGCTCTGAGATGTTCTGGATGCAGATTTTGTTCTCTGAGCCAAAAGTAAAAGGGGGTCTCTACCCGTCCTTCCTCTCACCCAACAGTTGTCCTCAGTTCCCATTCTTTAAGATTATAGTTGTAAGTAGAAGCAGATCAGAAACCAAAACCACCATGCTACTTTTATGTGGAAATCTTAGTGCCAAAAGTGAATATTTGGAAGCTTGCTTTGAAGTCAAGAAGTTTTTCTTTCTTTGCTTTTGTTTGTTTGTTTGTTTTTAAACAAGCAACTGCTACGGTACCGTAATTGCAGGTAAATGGCATTTGTACTTGTATTGAGTTAACTGAATAAGCTGCAAAACCCCCATACATTTTAATAAACACAACAGCACTGTTTTCTACTATTTTATATTTGTATGCTAGGAGTGTAATTCTCTACCCTCCAGCGCTCTGAGATTTCAGCTACTTGAGTAGTAACCAAGTATATTTGTGGACAGTCACTTGGGAAGCAGTTTTTTAAGATGTGTTCAGTTTAGACCTAATTCTGCTTCCAAGCTCAGAGTTAAGTCCCTGCAGAGCTCTCCTGAATACTTCTCATTTGATCCAAATAGGTTTAATCTCCTTCTTGCAGCCTATGCTTGGAGTTAGCTATGCATAGCATGCTGGTAGTGCAAGAGACTCGTAGTTGCTACTGGCTACTTCACCATAGTTTTAGAACACAAGGTCCACTTGAATATTGTGCTGGTAGTGAAGCCAAACTGATATTGCAGAGGGGAAGCTGCCTGTGCACAGTTTGCTTGTGTAGTGCAGCAAGACAGATTACTGTAACAGTGGCTACTTTGAAGCCTCCTGTTACTTCCATTCACTTGTTTTCAGTGCCAAGGTTTTCAGTAAGAAGGTACTCAGGTGAGTAATGGCTCTGGTTGATAACTGCAATCAGGAAAGCTGCAAAGGTGGTAAAATAGCCAATCTAACTGGGAAATGCTTCTTTCTTCAATCCACACACAATGATGACAATTCCATGCAATGCAGTGCATTTCTTAAGTTGGCTCTGGCAGAGTAAGCTACTCAATTAACACTAAGTCGTCACCGTTAAAAGAACTGAAATGCTGATAGGAACGTGGTGTAGACATTTCAGTCTCCTTTGCTAACTTCAGCCAGGTCTGAGCTGTCTTATAGTGTGGGCTGTGACAGTCTGTGATATTGCATACATACTGGTATATTTTTATATTTTGGGAAGTCATGCAGATGCTTACTGCACGTCCCATCTCTGCAGCTGAGTCAGTGGCCATTGTTCGTTGCTCCTGCCCTTGGCTTTCCCCGGGAAGGTGGGGAGGATCTGGGACTGGTTCCTCTTCTGATGTAAATTGTTGTAGCTCCTACGGAGCTGTGCTGCTTTATGCAAACTGAGAACGTGGCCTTTGGCACCCACTGAAATACAGAGGGCGACTGTATGCTGCATGCTCTGCTTGGCTAAAGGAATCATTACACACTGATCGGTGTTATGCCAAAGCGTAGAAGTGATAAGCGTCTGGAAGCTGACATACTGCTCCATGAGAATGCCCGCTAACAGGGCAGGCTGGAACTACGAGCACAGTAGCTGCTTCAGTGGTTCTGTAGTGTCTGAATTACTGACAGGGGCTTTAAAAGGAAATGCTGATGCATTTCCTTGTAGCTTATCCTGGTTTGTCTAAAGGCTTTACATTTCTCTTTGCACTCCAGTGATGAGCTGTGGGTTGTGTAGGTAAGGCTGTCAACCCTCTGTGCTGGCATGGACTGTGGTGGTGCTCTACTTTACTTCTTGGAATCCTGTAGATTTGTGATTTTTTTCATCTTCGATTGTTGCAGCTCTGTCCTGATGACTGAGCTGCACAGGACAGCACATCTACGTGCCACAACCTCTCGAGTCGGTGTAGCACAGACACGTACTCCAAGCCTTTCTTAAGTCTGAGATGGAGCATGCTGCCCTAATTTTGCGATTGGATTGTACTTCAAACCCACACAATCTGGAGCTGGTTCCTGCCAATGGGTTTGGCAAAACCTTTTGAAAACAAGAGCAGCAAGTGGCCTTTTGGTGCTTCCTGTTTGGTAGACCGCCATGTGCAGACCTCAGTGTCATTGGGTTACTTGCTCATCCTTAACTTACTTAGGAGACAGAACCATCTGTTTGGGCTCTGTTTCTGTTCAGATACTTTTGAAATCCAGATGAAGTTCCAGCTTCATTACCGTATAATAATTTCCAGTCCAGTGTTGACTCTCTAGGCCTTATGGTCGGTCTGTACTTAGTCCCAGAACAATGCTTTAAGTATAATGCAGTTATAATGTGCATGTCATGCCTGGCCCAGAACCCTTCTGAAATGGTTTAATGATGTCTGAAGGATCTGAATTGGGCTTGAAAACCAATGCTGGGAGAACTCGTGTTGCCCAGCTCTGAGATATCTGCATTTCAGAAAAGGCTGGCACAGCTTTCTGCAAGAGTGCCCATGTTCAAGTAACCCAATCTGGACGTCTCTGATTGTGTCTTGCCACCCCACTTTTCCTGAAAATGGAAAGTTTAAGGGCACCAGCCACATACACCTGTAACCCTGGCTAACTTTCGGTGGTTGATTGTTGAGTACTTCTTCCCTGTTGGATTTATTTTTTGCTTTTGCTTGTCATGTAGGCTAGAATAGAGCTCAGTCTTGGGGTTTCTTTTTAATTCCCTAATCCATCTGCATGCCCACCCACCACAGTGGGTTGTTGGTGTCCTAGTGTCAGCTCTCCCAGCTTTTCTTGATTTTGGTGGTTTTTATTTTATTTATTTTATTTTTTCATTTTGGGTTCTGTTATTGCTAACTTTTTGTTTTTCTTTTTCTTTTCTATTTCTTTTTGTTGTTCTTTTTTTTTTTTTTTTCACTTGCAGTGCAAGTTTCACATAAAGCCTGTCAAGCCAAGGATGTTCCTGCATTCACCTGCTTTTGCAGTAATGTTTCTGCCATCTGTTTTTTCTTTTTTCTTTTTTTCTTTTTCTCATTTTTAACATGAATAACTGTTAACTCATCTAATAATGTAGTGGGAACAAGAAGGAAGAAGGGTTGGATGCAGGACTTTGCGCAGCAGGAAACTGAGGGTGGGAGGAAGGGAGGGAAGTGAATGATACCATGTATTTTTCTGGTCCAAACCAGCAACGGTAAATCACGCTGAATCAGTCTGAACTGAGAGTCAGGGTGGAGCTGAATTCTACCCATATCCCCTCAGTAGCTAATGTGTTAGAGCAAAATGAGCCCTGCTGTTGGGGTGGGATAAGGGGAGGGGAGGGTACCAGTGTGTAGATAACAAAAGTTTAACTGACCTTGCATGCTATTACATTTGCATGATTTCTTTTTTCACTTAGCTGCTGGTTTTTGTTGTCTGACTGGATAATATTAGTTGGGCTGGGTTTGTTGTCACGTGCTGGCATATTTTTACAGCCACCCTTGCAGGTCAGCATAGCGGCTCCTTGCTGAATGCAGCTGTGGGAAGTGAGCACTGCTGCAGATGCCTGGAAGAGGGGCTGCTTCTCATGCTTTCCATGCACCGCTTGCCATTGAAACCCCACTTAAAAGAGGGCCTGGTTCTCAGACTATTAGCAAGGTGTAGCAGCCCCTAAGGAATGAAATGCCCAGGCAGGGGAAGGTGTACCCTTTGATATCCCCCTGCTGCCTTTGGGAGCATTCCTGCACACACATAAATACAAACCCCGTAGTTGCAGGATCCAGGTTTTCGTGCTGAGAGAATGCTGTTTTATCAACCAAATGGTGGTTAATATAAAAGGTGGGAATTAGGGTCCCCATCCCTGGAGCTGCACACTGCAGAGCAGAAAACACATGCCAGTTCCTGAGTGTTGATGGATGGCTGCCCCGTTGCCTGGAAGGCATCAGAAAGTTAACACCTCCAACCCTGGGGAGCTTTGCACAACAGGTTACAGCCTGAGAGAAGGGCTTTCTCCAGACAGACTGATGTTGAGGAGTGGCCACAGGTTTGTCATAACCTGCAAGTGACTCGAGCTCCTTGCAGGGATGGAGAGCAACCGAGCGAGGAGATGTGACATACCAACAGGACACCTATAGCATGACCAGGCCTCGCTCTGTGGCCAGCACAGTGTGAAATCAGTCTGCTTCATGTGTATTTTCTATGCCATTGCTTTTTGGACAGAATCTTTCCCTTCCTACCCAAGAAGTGGCGAGCCATGCCTACCCTTTGACTGCTGGATTTCTTTCTCTTCTGCTGATGTACTGCCAGCATTTCCTCTGCTCCTGGCTAGGTAGTCTCCTCTTTCTTTAAAGCACTCCTAAAAATAACTCCCTCCACCTAAGTCTCACACGAGTCAGAATTGTCACCTTTTCTGAAACAAGTCAGATCTGAAACAAGCCACATTTTTTGGAGAGTTGGGTGAGGAAATGTGTTTGGGAGTTGACTTTATTTATTTATTTTTATTTACGCTGTTTAACCCTTACCACTTAAACACGGCTTTGGGAAGCGGAAATTCAAATGCAGTGCCTTGAACAGGCAGCAAAAAATTGGAGATGAGTAAGCTGGGAATAAAGCTCATCATCTTTTCTTCTGATCTCACCTCCTGGTCTTATCAAGCGTGATGTGCTTCCATCAGGCTGAACAGGCTTCTTAGGGAAAATTCTTATTTAGAAAAATGAAACTGATTCTTCTGGCTTCTGGCAAATTCAAGCTGAAAATGTTGAGTTATCAAGGGAGAAATCTGTTTGCTGGAGTGAGTTATTTAGTCACATCACATGCTCCTTTCTCAAGCCTGAATGCTCGTGGCAGTGTGCTTTGCTTCAGCTGTCTCTGTGCGTGTCCTCTCTTTAATTGCCAGCACTTTGTGCCAAGTAGAAAACTTAATTTTACCATTTATTTGTCCTGCTTCATTTGACAGCCCTTCCAAGGGATGTTGGCAGAAGTCAGCTGAGTCTGTCGGGTTTTGTTTTTCTGAAAGAAAGCTGTGGCCAAATGCATTCATGTCTTTTTGACTGGGTTTCTTCCTGCAGCACGAAGCAAGCTGTTTTGGGGAAACCGGGCTTAAACCGTAAACTCACTAAAGTGAAAGATGTTTTGTTTTCTCTGCCAAAGGAGGTGTTAAAATCTTTTTCTCCTCAGTCCCCCAGGCCACGTTTAGCTGGTTATTGCTGCACTTCTTTCTTTTCTTTACTTACGCCTTTTTTCACAGTAGTCTGCACAGTAGTTCTGCATGGAGTAAGCGATGCTTTCAGTCTAGATGGATATGCTTTCACCTTGCATGTAAGTACAAGAGTAAGAGATGCACCTTTCCGCTCACCGCTGACATGAGCAAAGCAGTTGTGTTTTTCTGGGGGCTTCTTTAGGTCCACTTCCTTACAAGTGGCGTTGTTAAAAACCATTTTATAACTTTCTGTAATAGCCTGCTTTTGCTGAGATTTTGAAGGGGAAGGAAAAAAAAGCCATAGGGAACTAACATCCAGCTGCTGCTGAGTGTCTGAAGTTACCCTGCACAGCTTCTCTGCGGGTCTGCTGCTGACAATGGGGACAGAGGCATGGTTGTGTTGCTCACGAGGTGTTGCAGGCTTCAGTGTGGTGAAATAACGATGATCAGTAGCTGCTAATGCTGCACATCCCTCACACTAATAGAAACCTGAGAGTAGTATAGATGAGAAGGAAACTATAGGGGCATGTGTATTTCTGGGATGATGGTGTTCCCATGAGCCTCAGGGGTGAAAAGGGGACACAAGGTAGACCGTTGAGGGGGGCTGGATGGCTCTGCAGAGGTGGGCACGCATGTGTGTGGTGGGGTGGGGAAGGCAGCGAGTGGCACCCACCCCACACTTCTCTGTGCCCCAAAAACCACAGTAGGCGTTGCACTGCAGTGTGTGTGCTTTAGGCGGCTTGAAATCCTGTCAAGGAGATTTGTACCTCGGTGTCTCTTTCTAAGCATGCCCTTACCTAACATGAGCAGTGTTTCTGTGGGTAGTTCTCATTCCGCTTCTCCTAACGCGTCCGAGTGCGGATGGAAATGTCTTTTTGTGTGTGACCGTACCAGGTGTGTCCATCTGAACCCAGCTGCCGCTCGCCCTCTGAGAAGCCAGCAGTGTGCACTTGTCTCTGTGCAGGGGCCCTGGCTGCGTTCGCAGCGTGCGATATCCATGTTGCTCTCGTTAGCATGGGGCAATAGAGATATGAAGGGCAAGGACAAGAAGAGTGAGAGTACATAAGCTGATGCTGTGCAAGAGCAAAGACGGAGAAATTTTTTATGCTGTAAGCATAAAAACAGCTCCTATTTTTGTCTGGGTCTAAATTTGTTGGCATCCCCACCTGTACCGCAATGGACTCACTGTCAGAGTGCCACAGAAAATGGGCTTTTGATGATTGAGGCTTTGCTGGGTGGTAGGATTTGAGAGATACAACTGTAAAGCTGGGGGCAGGATGGTAACATGGGACGAAGAGTCCTATCTGTGTAAACCTTGGGTGTATTTAGGGGTAGAGCAGAAGACCTTTCCAGCAGATTCTTTAACAGATGTCTATTTTTAACTTTCACATTGTGGAGCAAATATTACCTCTGAGATAAATGCAGTCACAGGCTTTGTGTGCTCTGGAGAGGGGCGAGCCATGTCAGCTACAACAAAATAACAGGGAGTGGGTTCTTGTAGCCCCTTCTAGCTGATATCTCCCTGATAACAACTGCCGACCAAACAGGATCAAGTTAGCATGCACCAGGCCCCGGTTTTTGTATCACCTGCTAATATACCCTCTGTGGAATGCTTGGAATGAACTGTTTGCAAAAATCAAGCAGTGAACAAAGGAATAAAGCTTTCTCTGATTACCATGTGTATTGGCAGGGTGTGCTCTGCAGGCAGGACCCTCCTGGGATAAAAGCTGGGTTCATGCAGGAAGCAGAGAATGAACAGGAGAAAGCAATCCCTTGAGTTTTAGGACTATTCCAGAGAGAGCATTGCTCTGTACCTGCCCAGGAATGTCTTGCTCTAGTGGCTCTAACACAGGTTAGTTCCTTGTCTTGTATACATGAGGGCAGGTGGAGAGAATTTATTGTTATCTTTGTCTCCTGTTGCTAAATAAATAAATAAATGGAAATCTTGGAGGCTTCTTGAATGTCTGAAGTCAAGGCTGTCATATAGTTCCATCTGTCTTTGGGCATTAGCTGAAAGGAGACTTGATTTCCCCTGCTCTTACAGTTTTAAATGAAAAAATGCCTGTGGTAGAAGGTAGAAAATGAAGAGCTGAGCCTTCTTTCCTCTGCTGGTTTAGGAATTTAGAGTCACCAAGTGGAGTCAGACACAAACTCATCCAAGCATGTCTTCTTATCTCTTGTAGCTGAAGCCAGCTACCTGTTTTCCATCCAGTTCTTGCCACTTTCTGCTGGGGGGCTGACTGCTGAGATTAACCTTGTTCCCTGGACAGGAAACAATCGCACAAGACATGGGAAGGTGTGGAAGCGTTGGAGCCTGCAGAGTAGCCTGAGGAATGACCTTGAACCTTGTCTACTTGTCAGTAACTTGCATCCAGTCTTTGTGGCGCATGGAGGCATTTCCGCAGCTGGATCACTGCTTTGGTACGCACAGCCAATTGTACATCTCTGTACATCTGGAAAAGGTCTTGGTCCTTCAGGGAGCCTCTGTTTGCACTGGTGCAGGAGCAATCCAGTGTTTTGTCTACAGTCCTGATCTCCAGCTGTGGTAAATACTACCTGCTTGTCTGAAATCCCTCTTCTGAAAAAGTGGTTGACGCTTGTTTCAGCTTTCGTAAGAGCCATTTGTGGACACAGACAAACTAAGGGCTGCAACAGAGCAGAGGACTAGCAGAGGAGTAAAGACACGAGTGATTTCTCCAGAGGCATTGTCTTGAGGGAAGCTCCTCTACCCCACTGAGGGATGGAAAGCCTTGCTCTCTGATGCCTTGGCCATCTGGCAGTGAGGAAGAAAAGTAGCCTTGACAGCACAAGCGCTCTCCAGAAGTGGAAGGGGGAGAGGCAAGGGGCTGTGCTCCCCAGTACCATACTACCCTCTGGCCTGGCTGCACCGCTGTGTCTTTCTGAGGCCGAGTGCACTGAAAGAACTGAACAAGAACACAAGCTCCTGCTGTCTTGGTCTGCTGAACTGCCTGGGGAGGGTACAGCTCTCTGCCAGAGCCTTGGCGCTGGATTTTGTCACTCCTGAGAGACAAGGCGAAATATAACACATGTACTTAGTAAGCTGATGAATTCAGTGGAGAGACAGGTGAATGGATTCTGCCTTCAGTTGTGACAGATAGATAAGTGAGTCTGTATAATCATCCACACTCATACATATGCATACGCACACTGCAAAGAATCTGTGAACTGCCTATTACAGTTCTCTGCGTGAGATCAAATACTTCTGAGTTTCTCTGACGTTGATCATGGTGCTAAAGTCAGAGCAGGTGACTTGTCGCTGCCAACATAGTGAACAGATGTTTCTCTAGGTTTATGGGAGTGCCTCTCTGATGCAGCATCTGGAAAATAAGCCTAAAGATACCAAAAGTGTTGGAGTTGTGAACGGCAAAGTTTGGAGTTCTTGTTTGAAGAGTCTTGCTTCAAGTCAAGTAAATATATTCATTAACATGGTTTAGACCGAGTGGGAGAAAGTAGCTTGTTTTGCCTGTGTTGAGTAGCAGATCTTTTTTTGGAAATGCCAGAAGTATTTATTAGCACTGTTAACCCTTCAAAACCACGTAGTTTAACTTGTTCTTCCTGCATAAATAAAATTCAGGCTCTCGAGGTGAATTCATTCTGAACAAAACTTGTACAGCTACCTGGAATAAATTAATCTTTCCATGACTGTACTTTTCACTCATGAACAGTAATGTTACTGCTCAGCAATCTGAAACACTATGAAAAAAAATCCTTTCCTTGCTTCCCTGCAGAAGAAAACAGTAACAACTTTGGAAACATTTATTTGGCTTCAAGTAAATGTCAATGGCTCAATTCTCTCTTGATGCATATCTGCATCAGAGATGGGGATGTCCAGCAGAGATATGGCTCCAGGGGGAGACCTTTGACTTAACTGTTTTTTGATTGAATCCTATTAACTGCTTTGTCATGCTGACACAGAGGTTGGGAACAATGGGGAAGAATTTCTGTCTGCTGCATGGGAAACTCTCGCTGCCCCCAAGTTTTGGCACGGCATTTGGAGGCATTTGGCAGCTCTGCAACTCTGTTTTAGGTTTGAGAAGCCTTTCTGAAATCCAGAGGGGCTTAAAAAACTCATCTGCAACATAAAACCTAAATCAGGCAGCTACAAGTTTCCTGAGCAAGCCAGACTTGGCCCACTGGGCCTCTGTACCAGGTACCAGTTGTAGAGATATCACATATATGCTGATAACATATATGTGGGAGCAGGCAGAGGTGAGCCCTGGATTCACTGGAAATGCATCATTCCAATTGAAAAAATAAAAATAATTCCAGGAGAATATTTGAAATCATGACAGATGCTTTAGCAGTGGAGATCTGGAGATGAAAACGGACTGATCATAGGGCTGAGAAGGAGGATGATCAAGGGGTCTGAAGCAGAAAACATTTTTCTGTAATGCTTCTCCTGGGTAAGTCGTGGAAAACCTGCAGCAGAGAAAGAGACCTCTCCCAGGTCCTTAATGGGCCAAGATTAGTAACTCTTTCACCGCACTGGTTCCCGTAAGTTGTTTTTGTTCAGCTTGGGAATTCTGGACAGCCATCTCCAGCAGTTCTTTTGAGATGCTTCCCACTGTTACAGAATGTGACGAGGTGGCAGTTCGTCACAGTGGCGTTCTATCAGCGCTTAGCTACGGGGGGTGGTTGACCGTGTTCGTCCAGAACGTCTTTCAGTGCCACCCAGCGGTTGTAATCGCCGGCAGCGTGGCTGCTAACTGCGAACGGACCCATGAGTTTTTTCAGACGCTTTTTTAAACGGAAATGTCAACGAGTAAGTTTACAGCTTGGGAATCGTGTGTGCCGTTCTTAACATAAAGAGCACAAAGGCGGAATGATCCGTCATAAAAGCTATAGAGAATGTGTTGTTACAAAAGCTCCTCAGGAAGGAGGAAGGGAAAAAAGGAAGAAATAATGAAAATCTCTTGAAAACAATCAAGAAAAGATCTCAGAGAGCCTTCCCTGAACTTACAGTAACCATAGCAAACCAAACGAAAGATAGTAGTAATAAGTCTTAAGTATCCTTGGTGATCTGCTTAAGCGACTTCTTGCTTTTACAGTAAGCCAAAAAAAGGGAGAACAGATGAGTTCAAAGTGTGATCCATTGAATGATGAGAAGCCTCCTCAAATACGAGAAAATGGACTGGAAAGCAGGATCAGGACCATGCAAAGCAGGATCAGGGGTGGCCTTTGGGATTTTCAGCAGAGGGCAGTGGGCATGGTAGGCTTCACTACAGTAAAGACAACTGAGTGGATTTAGTCTGTGTCAGCCTGAGGAGACTACTGAGACTTTCTGAAGAGGATAAGGGGGCCAGCTTGGCAGGGAAAATCTTGTATTCTTCTAAAAAAACCTGAAAGCATTGGCGAGATATGTTTGTGGAAAACAGAAGCAAGAATCAAGTGTGTGGGAGATGATGAAATCACAGACTTCATGGAGAAGTTAGATAAGATTTCACAGGAAGTAGGGCCATCCTCTGGAAGGGGATAATTTCCTGTTGCATGGCTCGAGTAGCAAAGACTCCCATCAGGCCAAAGCCTGTGAGCTAAAGCTTCAGAGATACAGCCCCTGGAATGAGAATCAGGATTTGGATTATCACCGTGCACAGAGACGTCATACACCGAACAGGCAGGACCAAGATTACAGTGATTGTGTCCATTTTACAGCTAGAAAACTAAGAGACGAAAACCCAGAGTGTTCATGTAACTGATGAATGTTTTGCTGTACAGATGCTCCTACTGATTTCAAGGAGGGAGTTTCTGCTCCCCTTGTGCCTAGGCAGCTGGCTTTACTCACAGCATCTGCAGTAAGACATGGCACTGAATCTAGCCAACTTGTGTCTTAGTTACTCATTCCCCTGTACAGCTGAGTGGTTTGCTCATTCCAGCCAGAAACCATCAGTCCCCAGCCAGCTCCTGCTGACTCCTCCTGCATCTGATGGATTGAGAAGCAATCCTAGACCCAGAAATTTTTCTGGTGTCAATCACATTTGGTTTTTTTCTCAGCTTAAATAAACCGTAAGAGGTCTTACTGCCTATTGATTGACCTCCTACACTAGGTCATGTAGCTCACAGTGATTGTATTTTTGGTGCAAGTAACTGTTGAAGGTGATTTTGATAATACTGTGACTGTTCAAGCCACTCCAACACAACTTACACGCTTCAAATAATAGTCTGTGGTGCTAACTATGCCCTTGCCAACTGACATCGCTGGAGTCACTTGAGGCTTAGGAAATGATTCATGACTTCTCTCTCTTTTCCTCTTGCTTGTAGCCTGGTTTGGGCAAGCTACTTACCTTCTCACAAAATGAAAATTGTCTGCTTCCTTTTATACTGTGTCACATGCAATGACATGCTGCTGTATGTCACTAACTGCATACACTTACATGCATCTGCTTTGTTGCTGGCCTGTAAGCAAACGAGAAACTGTTAATCAGACAGGTCATGAAAAGGAGCCTGAACCAGGAAATCACGTCTTAGTCTTATCTCCCTTACCTTGGGCTTGTGTCTGAGGTGCACTTATCAGGAGATGTTCCACCACTGTTTTGTTGGCATTTACTGCTTCCATATACCAAACACTTTTCCAGCTCATTCAAAACAATGTTTCCTGGAAGAATTTATTTGGCTGACAACCCCTGCCTTCCATCTATATGTAATGTAATCCTTTCAGGAAGCTGTCTGGTGAAGGGAAGCAATGTTTCTTAGTCAGAGAACTAAGTTTGAGGCTGGCCAGAAATGCATGCTCAGCTCTGCATGTGACAGCCGAAGTGTGGCAGGTGTACCTTACCGTTTCTTTCTCCTTCCTTTGCAGAATGGACATGACTCTACACCTTCCAAACTTGAGACTGTTGATGAGGTGGCGGACATCAATGAGCTGCAGCAGAGCAGCTCCAAGAGAGAGTCCACCTCTCTGGTTAAAGGATCCTACAAGAGACTCAGGCGAGCTTTCCGCAGGTAGGCAAGATACAGGGCTCCCTCCCTCCCACCCTATAGGGTGTCACTACCATCCTTCACATCTCCAGCTGAAAATCAATGTCTTGGCCTGATCTTGGCAATGGCCTTCTTTTAAGCACTAAGGCATGAGCTGGAGGGCAAACATTTGTTCTTTTCAGCAAAGGTTTCTATGACTCCTTTGTCACTGTTACATCCAAGTATGTGAACTACTTCTCCAAATCTTCCTCTGCAAACCTGCCACGTGACAATACAGGAATCTCGTTCAGTCCCCCTTTAAAGTGCCTGGGGCTTCCTGTGAGAGGGTGGCAATTCTACACACAACTCTTGCCTTCTCAGTTTTGTCACTGTTGCTATGACAGCAGAAATATTCCCACTGGCCTGAGCAGAATTTGAAGCTATTTCGTGTTCTACAGGTAAGTGATAAAATAGCCATGCTGACAGAGAGCAGTCTTATCCATGCTGTACTCATGGTGGGACCTAGTGGGAAGATCAGCCACTTTGCCTGTGTCATTGGATCAACAACCTCTGAACACTGAATGAGTGTTCTCTCACCCGTTCTGTACTGCCATTTCCCTGGCCTTATAAATGGTAATGAGTAGCAGTGCTGGCATGGTGGGTCTGATGGTATTCACACAAACTGTGCCAGTATCTGCACTAATAATACCAATACCCCTTGTTCAAAGGCAGAATATCTTAGGGTCAGGTCACAGAACCCGATCCCTATTTTGAATCATAAATGTTTGGATTTTTGTGTGTGTGTGTGTGTGTGTGTGTGTGTGTGTGTGTGTTTGTGTTACTTCATACCAGAGATACTTCCTGTATGTTTTTCGCTGTGGGCATGTCCAAGCAGTTGTTTTTTTCTGTGCCAGTTAGGTGATAGCTGGTATCATTTTATGGAGTGCTCTGTCCTGAATTTCCGTGCTCAGACAGAGAGGAATCTGGGTCAAGATCAGCATAGCTGAGAAGCTGTCATTAGCCAAACAAAAGGTGTCAGTTTGAGTGACTACGTTGGAACAACTAGCTAACATCTGAGGGGTGATGTCTGAATAGGACAGACATGAACAGCTCAGACATCTCTCTGTTTTTTGAAGTATGTTGGGTGTTGGTACGGCAGTAAAGGTCGAACCTCTACTGAGAATTAGCTCTATCAAATAGTGTTATTGTGCTCTTTGTTATAGTTTCCATGGAAATGGATAGGAGACATTGCTTTCAGAGCGATCTACTATCTCTATGTACCTGTTGTATATATATGTGCAATCTTTTAAATCCTCCTTTTACCTGTAGCAGCTCTCCTGTCCTTTGTGCTGCAGTCTTTAGAAAATGAGTTTGTTTATTTCACAAGGGAGCGGTTAGTTAGTGCTCCCTGGCACTGCGCAGGGGAGCGGTAAGGGAGGATGTGCACCTGCTGTACAGGTGGGAGTCCGACATGATTTTGTCCATGCAGGTGGTAAGTGTGTGTGGGGTCGCTCCCCAAACCCCAACTTGTTGCGTTTTTGTTGTAAACACAGCAAGTCCAGGCCTGTGCACAGCAGTGCAGGTGGCAGAAGACAAAGCCAAATGAGATTTTGCTCATAGAGGGGAAGGGGCATCTAAGGCAGGATTTGTGGTAATATTTGGACAAAGAGAAACAGGGTGAGCAAAAAGGCTGCTGCGGACCAGTCGCTTTCCCTAATCTAGGTGAAAGTGCCGCTGTGTGCTCCCCGCACTATCTCATCCGCAGCTCAGTGTGCTCAGCCCGCAGCCTGCTAAGCGCATGGTGAGAGGCCGTTCCTTGCACCTCGCGCTGCAGGCCTAGGGAGGGGTCTCTCCAGCCCCGCTTTTATTCGGCTGCTTTGAGCTGGAGGAAATTTCAAGGCTGTCCTACATCTTGGAGCTAGAAACGGGAGCTGGTGGAACACTGTGCCTGCAGGAAGGAAGGAACTGAAGTGATGGGTGCACAGTGTTTGTGTGGTTTCTGCTTGCATGTGGCAAAGAGGGGTAAATATTTGTTTGCTGACTGTGCAAATGCCATTAGAGGGGGGGGAATAGACTTCTCTTTCTTTTTCTTGCCTTGTTGACCTTTCTTTCAGCTTTTCTGTGTCTAAAGCCTTTGTCAGGTGGTTACATCCTGCAACGGAGCCCCTGAGCTCTGCAGACAGGGATTGTAGTCTCAAGGTGATGAGTTTTGTACTGTGGATGCGGCAGCTGATCTCCCTTCTGTGTGCTGAGTAATGTGGGGCACTTGCAGGGGCTGAGGTCTGCCTGGGTGGGAAGGAGAGCAAAACCTCTCTCTTGCAGCCTGACTGGGCAGTGACAGAGAGAAGGAAAGGGCTACAAGTGGCTTGCTGGAACATTTTCTTTGTACTCCCTAAAAACTAGATGGATGCCTCTACCTTTCTCCTTGGGTCTGTGTGTTGCCTTCTATATTAAAACAACTATTAAATGTCAAGTACAAGTTTTTTTTTGTGTGTGCTGCTGTTTACGTGGCCTTGTTTTCCTTTGACAGGGAAACGCATGCTGCGAAGGAATGCACTGACCCATGTCCCTGCCCGCTCGATCCAGATGCCGTGACCACTGACACTAAGCCCAAAAACCTCGATCCAGATGCTGTGACCACTGACACTAAGCCCAAAAAACTCAATCCAGACGCCGGGACCACTGACACTAAGCCCAAAAAACGTACATGGCTGGGACGAATTAAGTTAAGACTGAAGACCAGGTGAGTGTACACATCTGCATCCCTGTCTTCTGGCTGTGTTTGATCTCTGCTGTCCTTGGAGGGTGGCTGGCAAACTTTTCTTCCCTCTAGTGGGAATGCTGGACTAGAATATCATGAATTCCCAGCATCTGTGGAACTAGGTGGTGGAAGAGGGCCAGCACAGTTTCGTAACCTCATGCCCACCTATTCCTGAGGTTTCCTTCCCTCTAGCATAGGGAAGTGAAAGGAATTGACCTTTTGTGCCTTGACTAAAGCATCAACTTTTCTTGATTTCAGTAACATTTACATAGGGCCGGGTGTAAAAATGCTGCTCCTTTGCAAACGTGTAAAAATGTTACTGCTTTGGCTGCTGAAGTGCCTGAGGATGACTCACTGGGATAGGGTCCGTGAAGAGTGTCCTTTCTTGTCAAAAGCTTTGTCTCTTACGGTAAAGTTCATTGGAGGTGGGGGATTAAAATATCTCCGTAGCCCTCACAATAAGCCTGCAGCATCTCCCCAGATTGAGTTGCCTGGCTTTCCTAAGCCACAAGGCTTCTTCCAAATCTGAGAGTTTTAATGGAAGTTTGGCATTCATGACAAGCCTGCTGAGAGCCTATCTGCATTTCTAAGTCAGTAAATATCTTCAGAAGTCAGCCTCCTGACTTGCTCTAGATCCAACAGAGTTGTGGCAGAGCCTCATTTCCTTCCTATGTGTGTGCAGGTTACGGCCAAATTCTGCAGTGTTTGCCCAGGCGAAGGTTTTCTTGGCAGCAAAAAAAGCCTTTTGCATCAGTTAGATGGTATTCTGGATTACCTCATAGATTTTTGTGTCTCAGTCTTCTGAGATTTATACCATGAAGTCTTACGTAGCGACTTTTGTTGGCAGCTTTGAATTCAGAGCAGACCTTGACCTGTTTGAAGTCAAGAAGCTTCACTGATTTCCCATAGCTGGAGGAGATGTTATTACTGAGCAGCTGAGGAAGGAATGTGATGTGTCAAGTCACACTCTGCTCTTAAGAGCAAGGATGTGCATCTGGAGGAAACTCACTCGGTGGAGTTGTTCTAGCTTTTAGGCTCTGCAGTCGGTTATGGATCCTGACCGTGCGCAGCCTCAGTGGCTGCAAAAAGAAGGGCTCAATGTTCATGTTTTGTTTTCCTCCAGCTGGGAGTTTGCACCATGAATGACATCTCTCTCAGATGGAGCATGTAAAGCAAGCAAAGGCGGTGACAGAGCTTTTATTTGAGGCAGAGGCGTTACAGAAAGAGATGTTACAGATAAGGGGGGGAATGAACTCACCCCTCCCGGCGACCGTTTAGGCTGAGGAATGCAGCCACCTCTAGTTCGAACGCTGGCGCGCCGGAAGGAAGAGAGCCAGAGAGGGGGGGGGCAACCCGCGCAGGCTCTGAGCGGATCTGTGCTCCCGGAAGCACCTCTGGAAGCACAACCGAGAGGGAGAGAGCGAGAGGTCGGGTGGACCTGGGCTCCTCCGCTCCGCTCACTCAGATGCTCATTCACTGGTTCAGGCTGTGACCAGGCAATCCCACTACACTCCACCCCTTCACAGCATGAACCAGCAACTGAGCAGGTTGGGCATAATCTCCTGCTGTCCCGATGGCTCAAAATACCAAGTACATCGCGACGCATGTACAATACCCGCCGCAATATAGAATGTTAAGGCACTGAAAGCCATTATTTGTAGTCCCTTCTTGTGGTTTTCTTGGGCCAGTACTTGATGTTCCTTCTGGAGTTGTATCTTCTTTAAGGACCAGTAGGTTCACACTCGACAGTTGCTGAAAGTTCAGCAGTCCACCACCGGATGTCATGATGTTTCCTCATGGTCACTGGAGCATGCTGGAGTGGTGTTGCTCCTGCCGGCTGTCCTGTGAACTTCATAACCTCAAGGGGAGTAATACAGATGTTTAACAGGTACAAGGAGGGGTAAGTCTGCCCTCCATGGTAAGATACAGGCTGTATTTCGGTCTTGAGTCAATATCTCTGCCTGTACTGGAGCATGGCCTGGCCTTCGATACCATACCCTTTGGCCTGATATCTGTGGTTGGATCACTACATCAGGTACCAAGGGGGGAGTTCTAATTTGCCATAAGGACATGATTAATGTCCCCTTTGCAATGAAAATCGGAGTGTCAACTACAACCTCTGTTGGCCATGCGCCGACCACAGGAGGGTTTACTGATCCCCCAACCTCTAACAATCTCCCCCAAGGTGCAAGGAGACCACACCATTTTGGTCCTACTTGCACCTTCCAAGGCCATTTTACCTTGTGTTTCCCAGGCTCTAGGTCATCAGGGGCAGGGAGCAGAAGATTATTCATGGTGCCAACTTGCGGCTTAAGTGAGGTGTCTTTGCTAGTGATTTGTATCCTAAGTGGAGAGGCCCAAGTTGTCTGCAACATTCTTAAAGCGCTGGGTCTGCCATCCCTCGGTCTCTCATTCAAGTCCCGCAGGGTTGCATAAAGCCTCTTGGTCCACCCCTGCAAGGACTGTGAATCTGCCTTCAGAGCAGCCTTCAGGATTCCATTATACCTTTCTATTAAGCCTGCTCCCGTTGGATTATAGGGCAGGTGAAACCGCCATTCAATGTTGTTTTCTTCAGCCCACTTTTGTACAGTTGTACCTGTGAAATGTGTACCTTGGTCACTCTCCATGACCTCAGGAGTCCCATATGATGCCATCAACCTAGTTAGAGCTTTAATGGTATAGGCTTGGTTTGCCTTCGCTACAGGATAGGCTTGCATCAATCCACTTGCTGTGTCAACACAGGTTAGGGCATATCTGGCCCCCTCAGATCGAGGAAGGGGACCTATGTAATCGATCTGCCATCGTTGTAAAGGGTTGTGTCCTCTGGCAAGATGGGCCGTTGTTTCTGGCAGAGGTCTTGGTCTCATTCGTGAGCAAGCGTCACAGTCCTGACATGCCTGGACAATATCCGGTAACTGTATGGGCAGCCCCCATGCTTTAGCTGCTGCCCACATGGTTTTCTGTCCTGCATGCCGTAATTTCCGATGCAACCAATGGGCAGTGTCTTCGGCTGATGTATTTCCGAGCCATCGAACTCAAGCCAGAGTGTCAGCTTCATCATTACCTGGCGACTGCAAAGGTTGATGTCCAGAAACGTGGTATGCTCGTACAGTCCTGTGCCTAACCACATTCCATATATCAACCCACATATCTTTGCCCCAGATAGGTCGAGCATTGATCGCCCAGTCCTGAGTGGCCCACTGTGCTATCCAGAGCGTGAACCCTCGGTAGACTGCCCAGCTATCCGTGCAGACATTCAATGCGCCATCGCCTGGTTCTTGAGTTATCACCATCCACACAGCTCGTAGCTCAGCCCACTGGCTACTTTGTCCATCCCCTTCGTCGAACCATATTGTTTCAGTTGAGGGTTGGTATGCGACAGCTCGCCACCTACTTGGGTTCCCTCTGCTGGATCCATCTGTGCACCAGGCATCCTCTGGAATAGGGTATTTCCCCTCCTGTACAGGACTCTTCTCTGGACGAGTGACAATTATTTCCTCAGGTGTTTCACTGTGATATGTTACTGGGCCAAGTATCTTCTGCAGTTCTTCCTTCAGTGGAGATGATGACAGGCGGCTTCTCTGACTGAGGTAGGCAACCCAGCGTGCCACTGTTTGTGATTGGGCCACCCCTGTCTTAGGGATGTGGGTTAGATCTTTTACCCACCCCTGAATTGGCAAAGTTGTTTTAACAATAACTTCTGCAGTTTGAGTTATCGGTTCTATTGCCTGCAGCGCAGAATAGGTAGCCAATAACTGCTTTTCAACCATGCTGTATCTTTCTTCTGCTCCGTGCCAAACCTGTGACCAGAACCCAATGGGGGTCCGAACAGAACTCTGGCGCTGCCACAGACCCCAGCCAAACCCTTCTTGAGTTACATGCACATCTAGTTCGGCTGGAAGGGTTGGATCGAGTACACCCAGTGCCTGGGCCTGTTTAACAGCTATTTTTGCCTGCTGGAAGGCATCTTCCTCCATTTTACCCCAATCCCATACTTGGCCTTTTTTTGTTAATCGATATAGAGGTTTTAGGAGTTGTGCTAAGTGGGGTATAAAGGATCGCCAGTATCCTAATATACCCAAGAACTCCTGCAACTGTTTTGGTGTCGTGGGAATAGGGAACGCTTGAATCTTATCTATGATTGCACTGGGTAAGACCTTAGTCTTACCTGACCAGAGAACACCCAGGAATTTAACTGATAACCCCGGTCCTTGTACTTTCTGTGGGTTTATAGCCCATCCTTTTTCCTGTAAATAAGTGGTTAATGATGGTAATGCCTTCTCTAATGCCTCAATTGAGTTGGATGTCAGCATCAGATCATCAGTGTAATGGTACATTTTGACGGTAGATGGTTTATTCCAATTTGCCAAGTCACGTGCTATCAGGTTATGGCAGAATGTAGGTGAATGCACGTATCCCTGAGGTAGGACTTGAAAAGTCCACTGCCTGCCCTCCCATGTAAATGCAAACTGGTCTTGAGATTCCTCAGCAATTGGAATGCTAAAAAATGCATTTGCTAAATCCAAAACACAATGATGTGTTTCTATTTCTCTACTTAACGTATCCATGAGGGAGGCAATGTTGGGTACGGCTGCGTGTATCGGTGGAGTGACTTTATTTAGTTCTCTGTAGTCTACCGTCATTCGCCATGTACCATCAGACTTCCTGACTGGCCATATGGGGGAGTTGTATGGGCTGTGTGCAGGTCTAATAATCCCTACTCTCTCCAGCTCCTGCACAGTCTTGGTAATTTCTTCTTGCCCACCAGGGAGTCTGTATTGTTTCGTATTTGTTATCCGGCGGGGCTGTGGCAAACAAATAGGCTCAATTTTTGCATGGCCCCTTAAAATTGCCTGCACTGCCCGGATACTAATACATCTTTCCCTTAGTCTGAACTCTCCCACAGTGGTCTGGAGAGTCAGACCCCACAAGATGTCTATCCCCAGTATGTACTCTGAAACTGGGGCAATAGATACCTTGTACTCCCGAGGTGGAAGACGCCCAACCCCCAGTTTCAACCACGTTTGGGTTACGGGGATCATCTGCCCCCCAAACCCACCTATCCTAGCCTTAGTGCCCAGGAATTTTTTTGGGTCCCCGTATATGATGGATGTTTCTGCCCCAGTATCTACCAGCGCCATCACTCGTTGTACATTCTTTCTTGACCAATGAATAGTTAATTCAACATAGGGTCTCTGGTCTCCTGTAGAGACCCTAGTCCTGGGGAATTTTGACTCCCCTGTCATGCCATCAGCTCTGCAATCCCCAAGTCTTTTTCCTCTGACGGCTCGACTGTGGCTGCCCGGGCCGCCTGAGGAGGTTTACGTCTTTTCGATGGCACCATGAAATCTTCCAGATTCCATGTGTCTTGTGGAATGTGTTCTATAAATCGAATTCCTTCCCTTTTGGGAGAGGACTGGAATCTTTG
Source organism: Callipepla californica brunnescens (assembly GCA_023055505.1). Taxonomy (NCBI): domain Eukaryota; kingdom Metazoa; phylum Chordata; class Aves; order Galliformes; family Odontophoridae; genus Callipepla; species Callipepla californica. The sequence continues at coordinate 995,559 of JALIRH010000112.1, read as the reverse complement.
ATCATTGGGCAACTGTTTCCATAGTTGTAGTAATACCTGATTAGGCTGCCCATCAATCTTTTCAAATCGAACTCCTGCTCTCAGCAGATCATTAAACATCTGTCTTCTCGATACTCTGATGGGTCCAGATTGGATTACCTTAGAGGCTGGTCTCCTAGGTCGTGGTGGTGGATGGATCTCTGAACTTTCCACCACCATTCGGACATTGCGCCTGGCGCGCAGGCGCTCTGTCTCCCCCAGATCCGCCACCAATTGGGCAGCCTGCTGTATGATGGCCTCTGAGGCCACTAGGGGGTTCAGTATGGATACCAAAGTACCATACTGATGAGATGGAGCTTGCTGCAGGATAAGGTCTCTCATTCCTGCTGAGAATTTCATCAGGTCTGGGCTCTCAAAATCTTCCTCATAGATTGCCTCTCTCATACCCAGTTCCCGAATATAATTTTGCAGATCTTCCATAGAAGACCATAGACCTGTATTTAAAGGGATGTCACTTTTGTTTGGCCATGTTATACGGCACGCAGCTGTTAACCATTTAATTAAGGAATGATTTTCATCATTATGTTGGACGGTGGCATATAGCCTCTGTCTGAGGGCAGGGTGAATGGTAATGGATGCCAGTTTTGAAATTTCTGGCCCATTTACCATAACACCTTCTGCCCCCATGTCCCATAAACGGAGCAGCCATGCTGGTACACTCTCTCTTGGTTTTTGTCTAAACCGCTGTAATAAATCCATCAGTTCAGCTGCCGTGTATGGGCGAGCTGTTACATGTAAAGTGCTATGGGCAGGGGGCCACTGGTCAGGGGGTAGCCCCACTGGTCTATCCTGTATTTTTTTTGTTTTTTGGGTTACAACTGGTCGGATCTCAAAGGGATCTAGCTCAAGTGGAACTTCGAGATCCGACCTTTTAGTGCCTTCATCTTCAGAAACCAGATTATGCGGGTTGTCTTCTACAGGGTCCCCGGTGACTTCTAGGGAGATATTCCGGACCTTCCGTATGGGAGTGACCGGTTTTGGTGTTTTTCCTGTCAAAATTGCAATTTGTCTTTCTAATTCTTCGATACGGTCACGCAAGAGTTGATTTTCATCAAGCAGATCCCCTTCAGATGTGTTCATCTGGTTTAAGGCCATCAGCAGCGGCCATGCCACCGTAGACGCAGCTAATTGCCGCTCCCGAGTAGTCAGTACGTTTTTAGTCAGAGAGAGAAAATAGTCAGCTAGTCGGGACGGGGATTCAAGGAGGTTTCCTCCGTCTCGCAGGGGGCCCCATTTTTCAATAATAGCAGCAACCCCGTGGTATGGGGATCCTAGAAATCCCGGGATATGACCGGGCAAAAGGTCATTTAAGGGGGTGGTCTTTTCCCGTGAAAACCACCCCACGATGTTACTTAGAAGGGTCATAGAGAGGTCCGGTGGACCTGGGCTCCTCCGCTCCGCTCACTCAGATGCTCATTCACTAGTTCAGGCTGTGACCAGGCAATCCCACTACACTAGCATTGTGACATAGTGACATTCTGGAATTGTGACAATCTGAAATTCTGACATTCTGACATTGTGACATTCTAACATTCTGAGATTCTGACATTCTAGCTTTGTGAAATAGTGTAATTCAGGAATTGTCGCAACCTGATAATCTGAAATTATGACATTGTGACATTCTCACTTTCTGACATTCTAGCATTGTGACATAGTGACATTTTGCAACTGTGAGAACATGTCATTCTGATATTCTGATGTTGTGACATTCTCACATTCTGACATTCTGACATTCCAGCATTGTGACATAGTGACATTCTGGAATTGTGGCAACGTGTCATTCTGACATTCTGACGTAGTGAAATTCTCACATTCTGACATTCTAGCATTGTGACATAGTGACATTCTGGAATTGTGGAAACCTGTCATTCTGATATCCTGACATTGTGACATTCTCAAATTCTGACATAGTGACATTCTAGCTTTGTGACATAGTGACATTTTGCGACTGTGACAACCTGTCATTCTGACATTTTAACATACTGTCATTCTCACATTCTGACATTCTGACTTTCTAGCGTTGTGACATAATGATATTCTTTAATTGTGGCAACCTGACATTCTGACATTGTGACCTTCTCACATTAGACATTGTGACATTCTCACATTCTGACATTCTGACATTCTAGAATTGAGACATATTGACATTCTGGAATTGTGGCAACCTGACATTCTGACATTCTGACATTGTGACATTCTCACATTCTGACATACTGACATTCTAGCATTGTGACATAGTGACATTCTGGAATTGTAGCAACCAGTTATTCTGACATTGTCACATTGTGACATTGTGACATTCTGAAATTCTGAGAATATGACATTCTGACATTCTGATCTTCTGACATTCTGACATTGTGAAATAGTGACATTCTGGAATTCTGGCAACCTGACATTCTGACATTCTGACATGGTGACGTTCTCGTATTCGGACATTCTGAAATTCTAGCATTGTGACATAGTGACATTCTGGAATTGTAGCAAGCTGACATTCTGGAATTGTAGCAACCAGACATTCTGACTTTCTGATACTGTGATATTCTCAAATTCTGACATTCTGACATTCTAGCATTGTGACATAGTGACATACTGGAATTGTAGCAACCTGTTATTCTGACATTGTGACATTGTGACATTCTGACATTATGAGAATATGACATTCTGACATTCTGATCTTCTGATATTCTGACATTGTGAAATAGTGACATTCTGGAATTCTGGCAACCTGACATTCTGACATTCTGACATGGTGACGTTCCCATATTCTGACATTCTGACATTCTAGCATTGTGACATAGTGACATTCTGGAATTGTGGCAAACTGTCATTCTGATATTCTGACATTGTGACATGCTCACATTCTGACATTCTGACATTCTAGCTTTGTGACATACTGACATTTTGCGACTGTGACATCCTGTCATTCTGATATTCTAAAATTCAGTCATTCTCAGATTCTGACATTGTGACATTCTAGAGTTGTGACACAATGGTATTCTGGAATTGTGGCAACATGACATTCTGACATTGTGACATTCTCACATTCTGACTTTGTGACGTTCTCACATTCTGACATTCTGACAATCTAGCTTTGTGACATAGTGACATTCTGGAATTGTAGCAACCTGTTATTCTGACATTGTGACATTGTGACATTGTGACATTCTGACATTCTATCATTGTGACATAGTGACATTCTGGAATTGTAGCAACCTGTTATTCTGACATTGTGACATTGTGACATTGTGACATTCTGACATTCTATCATTGTGACATAGTGACATTCTGGAATTGTAGCAACCTGTTATTCTGACATTGTGACATTGTGACATTCTGACATTCTGACATTCTGAGAATATGACATTCTGACATTGTGAACTTCTGACATTCTGACATAGTGAAATAGTGACATTCTGGAATTCTGGCAACCTGACATTCTGACATTCTGACATGGTGACGTTCTCATGTTCTGACATTCTGAAATTCTAGCATTGTGACATAGTGACATTCTGGAATTGTAGCAAGCTGACATTCTGGAATTGTAGCAACCAGACATTCTGACTTTCTGATATTGTCATTCTGACATTCTGGCATTCTGACATTCTTGCATTGTGACATAGTGACATTCTGGAATTGTGGCAACCCGACTCTCTGACATTATGACATTGTGACATTCTCACATTGTGAGATTCTGACATTCTAACATTGAGACATAGTGACATTTAGCGACTGTGACAGCCTGTCAATCTGACATTCTTACATTGTGACTTTCTGACATTCTGACTTTGTGAAATTCTCACATTCTGACATTCTGACATTCTTGAAATGTGATATAGTGACATTCTGGAATTGTGGCAGCCTGTCATTCTGAAATTCTGACATTACGACATTCTCAAAGTCAGACATTCTGACATTCTAGCATAGTGATATAGTGACTTTTTTCGACTTTGAAAACCTGTCATTCTGACATTCTGACATTGTGACTTTCTGACATTCTGACAATATGACATTCTGACATTCTGATTTTCTGACATTCTGACATTGTGAAATAGTGACATTCTGGAATTTTGGCAACCTGACATTCTGACATTCTGACATTGTGACGTTCTCATATTCTGACATTCTGACATTCTAGCATTGTGACATAGTGACATTCTGGAATTGTAGCAACCTGACATTCTGGAATTGTAGCAACCTGACATTCTGACTTTCTGACATTTTGACATTCTCAAATTCTGACATTCTGACATTCTAGCATTGTCACGTATTGACATTCTGGAATTGTGGCAACATGAAATTCTGACATTCTGATATTGTGACATTCTTACACACTGACATTCTGACATTCTAGCATTTTGACATAGTGATATTCTGGAATTGTGGCAACCTGTCATTCTGACATTCTAACATTCTGTCATTCTCTCATTCTGACATTCTGACATTCTAGCACTGTGACATAGTGACCTTTTGCGACTGTGACAACCTGTCATTCTGAAATTATAAGATTTTGAATTCTGACATTCTGACATTCTAGCATTCTAGCATTCTGACAAAGTGAAATTCTGGAATAGTGATAACCGGACATTCTGCAATTCTGACAATCTAGCAATGTGACATAGTGTCATTCGGGAATTTTGGCAACCTGATAATATGAAATTATGACATTGTGACATTCTCAGTTTCTGACACTCTAGCACTGTGACATAGTGACATTTTGCGACTGTGACAACCTGTCGTTCTGATATACTGATGTTGTGACATTCTCACATTCTGACATTCTGACATTCCAGCATTGTGACATAGTGACATTATGCGACTGTGAAAACCTGTCATTCTGACATTCTGACATTGAGACATTCTCACATTCTGACATTCTAGCATTGTGACATATTGACATGCTGGAATTGTGGCAACGTGTCATTCTGACATTCTGACGTAGTGACATTCTCACATTCCGACATTCTAGCATTGTGACTTAGTGACATTCTGGAATTGTGGAAACCTGTCATTCTGATATCCTGACATTGTGACATTCTCAAATTGTGACATAGTGTCATTCTAGCTTTGTGGCATAGTGACATTTTGTGACTGTGACAACCTGTCATTCTGACATTTTAACATACTGTCATTCTCACATTCTGACATTCTAGCGTTGTGACATAATGATATTCTTTAATTGTGGCAACCTGACATTCTGACATTGTGACCTTCTCACATTAGATATTGTGACATTCTCAAATTCTGACATTCTGACATTCTAGCATTGAGACATATTGACATTCTGGAATTGTGGCAACCTGACATTCTGACATTCTGACATTGTGACATTCTCACATTCTGACATACTGACATTCTAGCATTGTGACATAGTGACATTCTGGAATTGTGGGAAACTGTCAATCTGATATTCTGACATTGTGACATTCTCACATTCTGACATTCTGACATTCTAGCATTGTGACATGGTGACATTTTGTGACTGTGACATCCTGTCATTCTGATATTCTAAAATTCAATCATTCTCAGATTCTGACATTCTGACATTCTAGAGTTGTGACACAATGATATTCTGGAATTGTGGCAACATGACATTCTGACATTGTGACATTCTCACATTCTGACTTTGTGACGTTCTCACATTCTGACATTCTGACATTTTAGCATTGTGACATAGTGACATTCTGGAATTGCGGCAAACTTACATTTTGACATTCTTACATTGTGACATTCTCAAATTCTGACATTCTGACATTCTAGAATTGTGACATAGTGACATTCTGGAATTGTAGCAACCTGTTATTCTGACATTGTGACATTGTGACATTGTGACATTCTGACATTCTGAGAATATGACATTCTGACATTCTGATCTTCTGACATTCTGACATAGTGAAATAGTGACATTCTGGAATTCTGGCAACCTGACATTCTGACATTCTGACATGGTGACGTTCTCATATTCTGACATTCTGAAATTCTAGCATTGTGACATAGTGACATTCTGGAATTGTAGCAAACTGACACTCTGGAATTGTAGCAACCAGACAATCTGACTTTCTGACATTGTGACATTCTCACATTCTGGCTCTCTGACATTCTTGCTTTGTGACATAGTGACATTATGGAATTGTAGCAACCTGTCATTCTGACATTCTGACATTGTGACATACTGACATTCTGATATTGTGACATTCTAGCTTTGTGACATAGTGACATTTTGCGACTGTGACAACCTGTCATTCTGACATTCTAGCATTGTGACATAGTGACATTCTGGAATTGTGGCAACCTGTCATTCTGACATTCTTACATTGTGACTTTCTGACATTCTGACTTTGTGAAATTCTCACATTCTGACATTCTGACGTTCTTGAAATGTGATATAGTGACATTCTGGAATTGTGGCAGCCTGTCATTCTGATATTCTGACATTGTGACATTCTCAAATTCTGACATTCTGACATTCTAGCATAGTGATATAGTGACTTTTTTCGACTTTGAAAACCTGTCATTCTGACATTCTGACATTGTGACTTTCTGACATTCTGATAATATGGCATTCTGACATTCTGATCTTCTGACATTCTGACATTGTGAAATAGTGGCATTCTGGAATTTTGGCAACCTGACATTCTGACATTCTGACATTGTGACGTTCTCATATTCTGACATTCTGACATTCTAGCATTGTGACATATTGACATGCTGGAATTGTGACAATCTGAAATTCTGACATTCTGACATTATGACATTCTAACATTCTGAGATTCTGACATTCTAGCTTTGTGAAATATTGTAATTCAGGAATTGTCGCAACCTGATAATCTGAAATTATGACATTATGACATTCTCAAATTCTGACATAGTGACATTCTAGCTTTGTGGCATAGTGACATTTTGCGACTGTGACAACCTGTCATTCTGCCAATTTAACATACTGTCATTCTCACATTCTGACATTCTGACATTCTAGCGTTGTGACAACCTGACATTCTGGAATTGTGGCAACCTGTCATTCTGACATACTCACATTGTGACATTCTCACATTCTGACATTCTGACATTCTAGCATTGTGACATGGTGACAATTTGTGACTGTGACATCCTGTCATTCTGATATTCTAAAATTCAGTCATTCTCAGATTCTGACATTCTGACATTCTAGAGTTGTGACACAATGATATTCTGGAATTGTGGCAACATGACATTCTGACATTGTGACATTCTCACATTCTGACTTTGTGACGTTCTCACATTCTGACATTCTGACATTCTAGCATTGTGACATAGTGACATTCTGGAATTGTGGCAAACTTACATTTTGACATTCTTACATTGTGACATTCTCAAATTCTGACATTCTGATATTCTAGCATTGTGACATAGTGACATTCTGGAATTGTAGCAACCTGTTATTCTGACATTGTGACATTGTGACATTCTGACATTCTGACATTCTGAGAATATGACATTCTGACATTCTGATCTTCTGACATTTTGACATAGTGAAATAGTGACATTCTGGAATTCTGGCAACCTGACATTCTGACATTCTGACATGGTGACGTTCTCATATTCTGACATTCTGAAATTCTAGCATTGTGACATAGTGATATTTTGGAATTGTAGCAAACTGACATTCTGACTTTCTGACATTGTGACATTCTCACATTCTGGCATTCTGACATTCTTGCATTGTGACATGGTGACATTCTGGAATTGTAGCAACCTGTCATTCTGACATTCTGACATTCTGACATTGTGACATACTGACATTCTGATATTGTGACATTCTAGCTTTGTGACATAGTGACATTTTGCAACTGTGACAACCTGTCATTCTGACATTCTAGCATTGTGACATAGTGACATTCTGGAATTGTGGCAACCTGTCATTCTGACATTCTTACATTGTGACTTTCTGAAATTCTGACATTCTGACATTGTGAAATTCTCACATTCTGACATTCTGACATTCTTGAAATTCGATATAGAGACATTCTGGAATTGTGGCAGCCTGTCATTCTGAAATTCTGACATTGTGACATTCTCAAAGTCAGACATTCTGACATTCTAGCATAGTGATATAGTGACTTTTTTCGACTTTGAAAACCTATCATTCTGACATTCTGACATAGTGACTTTCTGACATTCTGACAATATGACATTCTGATATTCTGATCTTCTGACATTTTGACATTGTGAAATAGTGACATTCTGGAATTGTGGCAACCTGACATTCTGACATTCTGACATTGTGACGTTCTCATATTCTGACATTCTGACATTCTAGCTTTGTGACATAGTGACATTCTGGAACTGTGACAACCTGACATTCTGACATTCTGACATTGTGACATTCTCACATTCTCACATTCTCACATTCTAGCTTTGTGACATAGTGACATTCTAGAATTGTGTCAACCTGTCATTCTAATATTCTGACGTGATATTCTCTCATTCTGACATAGTGACATTCAAGCTTTGTGACATAGTGATGATTCTTGACTGTGACAACCCGTCAATCTGACATTCTAACATTCTGTTATTCTCACATTCTGACATTCTGACATTGTAGCGTTGTGACATAATGATATTCTATAATTGTGGCAACCCGATATTCTAGCATTGTGACATAGTGATATTCTGGAATTGTGGTAACCTGACATTCTGATATCCTGACATTGTGACATTCTCAAATTCTGACATAGTGACATTCTAGCTTTGTGACATAGTGACATTTTGCGACTGTGACAACCTGTCATTCTGACATTTCAACATACTGTCATTCTCACATTCTGACATTCTGACATTCTAGTGTTTTGACATAATGATTTTCCTTAATTGTGGCAACCTGACATTCTGACATTGTGACATTCTCACATTAGACATTGTGACATTCTCACATTCTGACATTCTGACATTCTAGCATTGAGACATATTGACATTCTGGAATTGTGGCAACCTGACATTTTGACATTCTGACATTGTGATATTCTCACATTCTGACATAGTGACATTCAAGCTTTGTGACATAGTGACGTTTCTTGACTGTGACAACCTGTCAATCTGACATTCTAACATTCTGTTATTCTCACATTCTGACATTCTGACATTCTAGCGTTGTGACATAATGATATTCTATAATTGTGGCAACACGACATTCTAGCATTGTGACATAGTGATATTCTGGAATTGTGGTAACCTGACATTCTGACATTCTAACATTCTGAAATTCTCACATTCTGACATTATGACATTATATCTTTGTGACATAGTGACATATTGCGACTGTGACAACCTGTCATTCTGACATTCTACCATTGTGACATAGTGACATTCTGGAATTGTGGCAACCTGTCTTTCAGACATTCTGAAATTGTGACTTTCAGACATTCGGACATTCTGACATTCTAGCATTGTGACATAGTGACATTCTGGAATTGTCCCAGCCTGTAATTCTGACATTCTGACATTGTGACATTCTCACATTCTGACATTCTGACATTCTAGCATTGTGACATAGTGACATTCTGGAATTGTGGCAACGTGACATTCTGACATTCTGACATTGTGACATTCTCACATTCTGACATTCTGACCTTGTGAAAATTGTGACATAGTGACATTTTGCGTCTTTTAAAACCTGTCATTCTGATATTCTGAGGTTGTGACATTCTCACATTACGAAATTCTGACATTCTATCATTGTGACATAGTGAAATTCTGGAATTGTAACAACCTGTCATTCTGACATTCTGACATTGTTACATTTTCACATTCTGACATTCTGACATTCTAGCATTGTGACATAGTGACATTCTGGAATTGTGGCAACCTGACATTCTCCCATTCTGACATGATATTCTCACATTCTCACATTCTGACATTGTGACATTCTGACATTGTTACATTCTGACTTTGTTACATTCTGACATTCTAGCATTGTGACATAGTGACATTCTGGAATTGTGGCAACCTGTCATTCTGACATTCTTATATTATGACATTCTAACACTCTGACATTCTGACGTTGTAGCATTGTGACATAATGATATTCTGGAATTGTGTCAACGTGTCATTCTGACATTCTGACATTGTGACATTCTCACATTGAGACATTCTGACATTCTAACATTGTGACATATTGACATTATGCGACTGTGACAACCTGTCATTCTGACATTCTGACATTGTGACATTCTGACATTCTGACATTGTTACATTCTCATATTCTGACATTCTGACATTCTAGCATTGTGACATAGTGACATTCTGGAATTGTGGCAACCTGTCATTCTAACGTTAAGACACTGTGAAATTCTCACATTCTGACTTTCTGACATAGTGACATTCTGGAATTGTGGTAACCTGACATTCTGACATTCTGACATTGTTAAATTCTCACATTCTGACATTCTGAAATCCTAGCACTGTGAAATTGTGCAATTCTGGAATTGTGGCAACCTTGAATTCTGACATTCTGACATTGTGACGTTCTCAAATTCTGGCATTCTGATATTTTAGCATTGTGACATTGTGACATTCTGGAATTGTGGCAACTTTACATTCTGAGTTTCTGACATTGTGACATTCTGACATTCTAGCATTGTGACATAGAGATATTTTGCGACTGTGACAACATGTCATTCTGACATTGTGACATTGTGACATTCTCATATTCTGACATTTGGACCTTCTAGCGTATTGAAGTGGTGACATTCTGCAATTGTGGCAACCTGGCATTCTGACATTCTGACATTGTGACATTCTCACATTCTGACATTCTGACATTCTAGCATTGTCGCAACCTGACATTCTAGAATTGTGGCAACCTGCCATTCTGACATTCTGACATTCTGTCATTCTCACATTCTGACATTCTGACATTCTAGCATTGTGACATATTTACAATCTGGATTGTGGCAACCTGACATTCTGACATTTTGTCATTGTGATATTCTCACATTCTGACATTCTGAAATTCTAGCATTGCGACATAGTTCAATTCTGGAATTGTGGCAACCGGTCATTCTGACATTATGACACTGTGACATTCTCAAATTCTGACATTGTGACATTTTTACATGGTGACTTAATGACATTTTCCAACTGTGATATCCTGTCATTCTGATATTCTTACACTGTGACATTCTCACAATCTGACTTTCTGACATTCTAGCATTGTGACATAGTGATATTCTGGAATTTTGGAAACCTGTTATTCTGACATTCTTACATTTTTACATTCTCACATTCCGACATTCTGACATTATAGCATTGTACATATTCAAAATTTCCGACTGTGACTACCTGTCCTTCTGACATTCTGACGTTGTGACATTCTCACATTCTGCCATTCTGACATTCTGGAATTGTGGCAACCTGACATTCTGACATTCTGACATTGTGACATTCTCACATTCTCACATTCTAACATTCTAGCATTGTGACATAATGACATTCTGGAATTGTGGGAACCTGTCATTCAGACATTCTGACATTGTGACTTTCTGACATTCTGATATTGTGACTTTTTGACATTCTGACATTGTGACATTCTAGCATTGTGACATAGCGACATTTTGCGACTCTGAAAAACTGTCATTCTGAGATTCTGAAGTAGTCATATTCTGAAATACTGACATTCTGAAATTCTGAGATTGTGACTTTCTGATATTCTGACATTCTCACATTCTCACATTCTGAAATTCTGACACTCTAGAATTGTGACATAGTGACATTCTGGAATTGTGGCAACCTGACATTCTGACATTCTCACATTCTCACATTCACACATCGTAGCATTGTGACATAGTGACATTCTGGTATTGTGGTAACCTGACATTCTTACATTCTGACATTCTGAAATTCTCACATTCTGAAATTCTGACACTCTTGATTTGTGACATAGTGATATTTTGGAATTATGGCAACCTGACTTTCTGACATTCTGACATTGTGACATTCTCAAATTCTGACATTGTGACATTCTCACATTCTGACATTCTGACATTCTAGCACTGTGACATATTGACATTCTGGAATTGTGGCAACCTGACATTCTAACATTCTGACATTGTGACATTCTCACATTCAGACATTCTGACATTCTAGAATTTTGACATAGTGACATTCTGGAATTGTGGCAACCTGTCATTCTGACATTCTCATATTGTGAAATTCTCACATTCAAACATTCCGACATTCTAGCATTTTGATATAATCACATTTTGCGAGTTTGAAAAACTGTCTTTCTGCCTTTCTGAAATGGTGACATTCTCACATTCTGACATTCTGACATTCTAGCATTGCGACATAGTGACATTCTGGAAATGTGGCAACCTGTCATTCTGACATTCTGACATTGTGACATTCTCACATTCAGACATTCTGACATTCTAGAATTTTGACATAGTGACATTCTGGAATTGTGGCAACCTCACATTCTGACATTCTGACATTCTGACATTCTAGCATTGTGACATAGAGACATTCTGGAATTGGGGCAACCTGACATTCTCACATTTTGACATTGTGAATCTCTCACATTCAGACATTCTGACATTCTAGCATTGTGACATAGTAACATTCCGGAATTGTGGCAACCTGTCATTCTGACATTCTGACACTGTGAAATTCTCACATTCTGACATTGTGACATTCTCACATTCTGACATTCTGACATTCTAGCACTGTGACATATTGACATTCTGGAATTGTGTCAACCTGACATTCTAACATTCTGACATTGTGACATTCTCACATTCAGACGTTCTGACATTCTAGAATTTTGACATAGTGACATTCTGGAATTGTGGCAACCTGTCATTCTGACATTCTCATATTGTGAAATTCTCACATTCAAACATTCCGACATTCTAGCATTTTGATATAATCACATTTTGCGAGTTTGAAAAACGGTCTTTCTGCCTTTCTGAAATGGTGATATTCTCACATTCTGACATTCTGACATTCTAGCATTGCGACATAGTGACATTCTGGAAATGTGGCAACCTGTCATTCTGACATTCTGACATTGTGACATTCTCACATTCAGACATTCTGACATTCTAGAATTTTGACATAGTGACATTCTGGAATTGTGGCAACCTCACATTCTGACATTCTCATATTGTGAAATTCTCACATTCAAACATTCCGACATTCTAGCATTTTGATATAATCACATTTTGCGAGTTTGAAAAACTGTCTTTCTGCCTTTCTGAAATGGTGACATTCTCACATTCTGACATTCTGACATTCTAGCATTGCGACATAGTGACATTCTGGAAATGTGGCAACCTGTCATTCTGACATTCTGACATTGTGACATTCTCACATTCAGACATTCTGACATTCTAGAATTTTGACATAGTGACATTCTGGAATTGTGGCAACCTCACATTCTGACATTCTGACATTCTGACATTCTAGCATTGCGACATAGTGACATTCTGGAAATGTGGCAACCTGTCATTCTGACATTCTGACATTGTGACATTCTCACATTCAGACATTCTGACATTCTAGAATTTTGACATAGTGACATTCTGGAATTGTGGCAACCTGTCATTCTGACATTCTCATATTGTGAAATTCTCACATTCAAACATTCCGACATTCTAGCATTTTGATATAATCACATTTTGCGAGTTTGAAAAACTGTCTTTCTGCCTTTCTGAAATGGTGACATTCTCACACTCTGACATTCTGACATTCTGACATTCTAGCATTGCGACATAGTGACATTCTGGAAATGTGGCAACCTGTCATTCTGACATTCTGACATTGTGACATTCTCACATTCAGACATTCTGACATTCTAGAATTTTGACATAGTGACATTCTGGAATTTTGGCAACCTGACATTCTGACATTCTGACATTCTGACATTCTAGCATTGTGACATAGAGACATTCTGGAATTGTGGCAACCTGACATTCTCACATTTTGACATTGTGAATCTCTCACATTCAGACATTCTGACATTCTAGCATTGTGACATAGTAACATTCCGGAATTGTGGCAACCTGTCATTCTGACATTCTGACACTGTGAAATTCTCACATTCTGACATTGTGATATTCTCACATTCTGACATTCTGACATTCTAGCACTGTGACATATTGACATTCTGGAATTGTGTCAACCTGACATTCTAACATTCTGACATTGTGACATTCTCACATTCAGACATTCTGACATTCTAGCATTGTGACATAGTGACATTCTGGAACTGTGGCAACCTGTCATTCTGACATTCTCATATTGTGAAATTCTCACATTCAAACATTCCGACATTCTAGCATTTTGATATAATCACATTTTGCGAGTTTGAAAAACTGCCTTTCTGCCTTTCTGAAATGGTGACATTCTCACATTCTGACATTCTGACATTCTAGCATTGCGACATAGTGACATTCTGGAAATGTGGCAACCTGTCATTCTGACATTCTGACATTGTGACATTCTCACATTCAGACATTCTGACATTCTAGAATTTTGACATAGTGACATTCTGGAATTGTGGCAACCTCACATTCTGACATTCTGACATTCTGACATTCTAGCATTGCGACATAGTGACATTCTGGAAATGTGGCAACCTGTCATTCTGACATTCTGACATTGTGACATTCTCACATTCAGACATTCTGACATTCTAGAATTTTGACATAGTGACATTCTGGAATTGTGGCAACCTGTCATTCTGACATTCTCATATTGTGAAATTCTCACATTCAAACATTCCGACATTCTAGCATTTTGATATAATCACATTTTGCGAGTTTGAAAAACTGTCTTTCTGCCTTTCTGAAATGGTGACATTCTCACACTCTGACATTCTGACATTCTGACATTCTAGCATTGCGACATAGTGACATTCTGGAAATGTGGCAACCTGTCATTCTGACATTCTGACATTGTGACATTCTCACATTCAGACATTCTGACATTCTAGAATTTTGACATAGTGACATTCTGGAATTTTGGCAACCTGACATTCTGACATTCTGACATTCTGACATTCTAGCATTGTGACATAGAGACATTCTGGAATTGTGGCAACCTGACATTCTCACATTTTGACATTGTGAATCTCTCACATTCAGACATTCTGACATTCTAGCATTGTGACATAGTAACATTCCGGAATTGTGGCAACCTGTCATTCTGACATTCTGACACTGTGAAATTCTCACATTCTGACATTGTGATATTCTCACATTCTGACATTCTGACATTCTAGCACTGTGACATATTGACATTCTGGAATTGTGTCAACCTGACATTCTAACATTCTGACATTGTGACATTCTCACATTCAGACATTCTGACATTCTAGCATTGTGACATAGTGACATTCTGGAACTGTGGCAACCTGTCATTCTGACATTCTCATATTGTGAAATTCTCACATTCAAACATTCCGACATTCTAGCATTTTGATATAATCACATTTTGCGAGTTTGAAAAACGGTCTTTCTGCCTTTCTGAAATGGTGACATTCTCACATTCTGACATTCTGACATTCTAGCATTGCGACATAGTGACATTCTGGAAATGTGGCAACCTGTCATTCTGACATTCTGACATTGTGACATTCTCACATTCAGACATTCTGACATTCTAGAATTTTGACATAGTGACATTCTGGAATTGTGGCAACCTCACATTCTGACATTCTGACATTCTGACATTCTAGCATTGTGACATAGTGACATTCCGGAATTGTAGCAACCTGACATTCTGACATTGTGACATTCTCGCATTCTGATATTCTGACATTATAGCATTGTGATATTCTGACATTCTGGAATTGTGGCAACCTGACATTCTGACATTCTGACTTTATGACATTCTCACATTCTGACATTCTGACATTCTAGCATTGTGACATGGTGACATTCTGGAATTGTGGCAAACTGTCATTCTGACATTCTGATATTGAGACATTCTCACATTCTGACATTCTGACATTCTAGCTTTGTGACATAGTGACATTCTGTAATTTTAGCAACCTGAAATTCTGACATTCTGACATTCTGACATTGTGAAATTCTCACATTCTGACATTCTGACATTATAGCGTTCTGACATATTGACATACTGGAATTGTAGCAACCTGACAATCTGACATTCTTACATGGTGACATTCTCACATTCTGACATTCTGATATTCTAGCATTGTGACATAGTGACATTCTGGAACTGTGGCAACCTGTCATTCTGACATTCTCATATTGTGAAATTCTCACATTCAAACATTCCGACATTCTAGCATTTTGATATAATCACATTTTGCGAGTTTGAAAAACTGTCTTTCTGCCTTTCTGAAATGGTGACATTCTCACATTCTGACATTCTGACATTCTAGCATTGCGACATAGTGACATTCTGGAAATGTGGCAACCTGTCATTCTGACATTCTGACATTGTGACATTCTCACATTCAGACATTCTGACATTCTAGAATTTTGACATAGTGACATTCTGGAATTGTGGCAACCTCACATTCTGACATTCTGACATTCTGACATTCTAGCATTGTGACATAGTGACATTCCGGAATTGTAGCAACCTGACATTCTGACATTGTGACATTCTCGCATTCTGATATTCTGACATTATAGCATTGTGATATTCTGACATTCTGGAATTGTGGCAACCTGACATTCTGACATTCTGACTTTATGACATTCTCACATTCTGACATTCTGACATTCTAGCATTGTGACATGGTGACATTCTGGAATTGTGGCAAACTGTCATTCTGACATTCTGATATTGAGACATTCTCACATTCTGACATTCTGACATTCTAGCTTTGTGACATAGTGACATTCTGTAATTTTAGCAACCTGAAATTCTGACATTCTGACATTCTGACATTGTGAAATTCTCACATTCTGACATTCTGACATTATAGCGTTCTGACATATTGACATACTGGAATTGTAGCAACCTGACAATCTGACATTCTTACATGGTGACATTCTCACATTCTGACATTCTGATATTCTAGCATTGTGACATAGTGACATTCTGGAACTGTGGCAACCTGTCATTCTGACATTCTGACATAGAAACATTCTGACATTCTAGCATTGTGACATTCTCATATTCTGTCATTCTGACATTCTAGGATTGTGACATAGTGACATTTAGGAATTGTGGCAACCTGTCATTCTGTCACTCTGATATTGTGACATTCTCACATTCTGACATTGTGACATTCTCACATTCTGTTAGTCTGATATTCTAGCATTGTGACATTGTGTCATTCTGGAATTGTGGCAACCTGATATTCTGACATTCTGATATTGTGGCATTCTCACATTCTGACATTCTGACACTCTAGCATTTTGATTTAGTCACAGTTTGCAATTTTGAAAAACGGTCTTTCTGACATTCTGGAATTATGACATTCTCACATTCTGACATTCTGACATCCGAGCATTGTGATATAGTGACATTCTGGAATTGTGGCAACCTGAAATTCTGACATTCTGATATTGTGACGTTCTGACAATCTGACAGTGTGACATTCTCACATTCTGACATTCTGACATTCTATCATTGTGACATAGTGACATTCTGGAATTGTGGCAACCTGTCATTCTGATATTCTGAAATTGTGACATTCTCACATTCTGACATTCTAGCAATGTGACAAAGTGACATTTTCCGAGTTAGAAAAACTGTCATTCTGACATTCTCATATTGTGAATTTCTCACATTCAGATATACCGACATTCTAGCATTTTGATATAGTCACATTTTGCGACTTTGAATAACTGTCTTTCTGCCTTTCTGAAATGGTGACATTCTCACATTATGACATTCTGACATTGTGAAAATTGTGACATAGTGACATTCTGGAATTGTGGCAACCTGTCATTCTGACATTCTGATATTGTGACGTTCTGATATTCTGACAGTCTGACATTCTCACATTCTGACATTCTGACATTCTAGCATTGTGACATTTTGACATTCTGGAATTGTGGCAACCTGACATTCTAACATTCTGACATTGTGACATTCTCACATTCAGACATTCTGACATTCTAGAATTTTGACATAGTGACATTCTGGAATTGTGGCAACCTGTCATTCTGTCACTCTGATATTGTGACATTCTCACATTCAGACATTCCGACATTCTAGCATTTTGATATAGTCACATTTTGCGACTTTGGAAAACTGTCTTTCGGAAATTCTGAAATGGTGACATTCTCACATTCTGATATTCTGACATCCTAGCATTGGGACATAGTGCCATTCTGGAATTGTGGCGACCTTACATTCTGACATTCTAATATTGTGACATTTTCACATTCTGAAATTCTTACATTGTACCATTGCGACATAGTATATTCTGGAATTGTAACAACCTGTCATTCTGAAGTTCTGACATTGTGACATTCTCACACGGTGACATTCTGAAGTTGTGACATAGTGACATTCTGACACTCTGACATTCTCACATTCAGACATAGTGATATTCTGGAATTGTGGCAACGTGTCATTCGTATATTTTGACATTGTGACATTGTGACATTCTGATATTCTGAGATTCTAGCATTGTGACATATTGACATTATGCGATTGTGCCAAACTATCATTCTCAGATTCTGAAATTCTGAGACTCTAGAATTTTGACATAGTGGCATTCTGGAATTGAGGCAACGTGACATTCTGAGATTGTGACATTCTCGCATTCTGATATTCTTGCATTGTGACATAGTGACGTAATCCGACTTTGACAACCTGTCATTCACACATTCTGTCATTATGACATTCTTGCATTGTTGCATAGTGACATTATGGAATTGTGGTAATCTGTCATTCTGACATTCTGACTTTGTGATTTTCTCTGATTCTGACATTCCGACATTCTAGCATTGTGACATAGTGACATTCTGAAATTGTGTTTACCTTTCATTCTGACATTCTGACATTGTGATATTCTGACAATCTAGCATTGTGATGTTGTGAAATTCTGGAATTTTGGCAATCTGATATTCTGAAATTCTGACATTCTGAAATTCTGACATTCTGATATTCTAGCATTTTGACAAAGTGACATTCTAGAATTGTGGCAACTGTCATTCTGACATTCTGACATTGTGACATTCTCACATTCTGACATTTTGACACTCCAGATTTGTGACATAGTGATTTTTTGTGAATGTGAAAACCTGTCATTCTGACATTCTTACATTGTGACATTCTCACATTCTGACATTCTAACATTGTGACATAGTTAAATTCTAGAATTGTGGCAACATCTCATTCTGATTTTTCTGACATTGTGACATTCTCACATTGTGACATTCAGACGTTCTAGCACTGTGACATAGTGAAATTCTGGTATTGTATCAAACTGTCATTCTGACATTCTGATATTTTGACTTTCTGACATTCTCACATTGTGACATTCTCACATTGTGACATTCTGATATTCTAGCATTGTGACATAGTGACATTCTGGAATTGTGGCACCCTGACATTCTGACGTTCTGACTTTGTCACATTCTTAACTTCTGACATTCTGACATTCTCGAATTGTGAAATTGTGACATTTTTCTACTGTGATAACCTGTCATTCTGACATTCTGACGTTGTGACATTCTCACATTCGGACACTGTGACATTCTAGCATTGTGACTTAGTGAAATTCTGGAATTGTGGCAGCCTGTCATTTTGAAATTCTGTGATTCTGACATTCTCACATTCTGACATGCTGACATTATAGCATTGTGACATAGTGACATTCTGGAAATGTGGCAACCTGATATTCTCACATTCTGACATTGTGACATTCTCACATTCTGATATTCTGACATTCTAGCATTGTGACATAGTGATATTCTGGAATTGTGGCAACCTGTCATTCTGACATTTTGATATTGTGACTTTCTGACATTCTGACTTTGTGGCATTCTCACATTCTGACATTCTGACATTCTGGAATTGTGATATAGTGACATTCTGGAATTGTGGCAACTGTCATTCTGACATTCTGATACTGAGACATTCTCAAATTCTGACATTGTGACATTCTCACGTTCTGACATTCTGACATTGAGAATATTGTGACATAGTGACATTCTGGAATTGTGGCAACCTGACATACCGACATTCTGACATTATGAAATTCTCACATTCTGACATTCTGACATTCTAGCATTGTGACATAGAGACATTCTGGAATTGTGGCAACCTGACATTCTAAAATTCTGACATTGTGAAAATTGTGACATAATAACATTCTGGAATTGTGGCAACCTGTCATTCTGACAATCTGACATTGCGGCATTCTGACATTCTGACATTGTGACATAGTGACATTCTAGCGTTGTGAATTAGTGACATTCTGGAACTGTGGCATCCTGACATTCTGACATTCTGACATTGTGACTTTCTCAAATTCTGACATTCTGACATTCTAGCATAGTGACATAGTGACATTCTTGAACAGTGACAACTTGTCATTCTGACATTCTGACATTGTGACATTCCCACAATCTGACATTATGACATTCTATCATTGTGACATATTGACATATTGCTATTGTGACAACCTGCCAATCTGGCATTGTGGCATTCTCACATTCTGACATTCTGACATTCTAGCATTGAAATATAGTGACATTCCGGAACTGTAACAACCTGTCATTCTGACATTCTGACATTTTGACATTCTCAAATTCGGACATTCTGACATTCTGACATTGTGACGTAGTGACATTCTGGAATTGTGGCAAGATATATTCAGATAATCTGACATTGTGACATTCTCAAATTTTGACATTCGGACATTGTAGCATTCTGACATAGTGACATTCTGGAATTGTGACAACGTGTCATTCTGACATTCTGACATTTTAACATTCTCACATTCTGACATTCTGACATTCTAGCATTGTGATATAGTGACATTTCGAATTGTGGCAACCTGTCATTCTGACACTGTGACATTGTGACATTCTGACATTTTGACATTGTGACATTCTGACATTCTGACATTCTAGCGTTGTGACATAGTGACATTCTGAAATTCTGACATTCTGATATTCTAGCATTGTGACATAGTGACATTCTGACATTCTGACATTCTGACATTCTAGCATAATGAAATAGTGACATTCTCACATTCTGACATTCTCACATTCTGTCATTCTAGCATTGTGGCATAGTGATATTCTGTAATTGTGTCAACCTGTCATTCTGACATTCTGACATTGTGACATTCTGACATTCTAGCATTGTGACGTAGTGACATTCAGACATTCTGACATTCTGACATTCTGACATTCTAGCATTGTGACATAGTGACATTCTTGAACAGTGACAACTTGTCATTCTGACATTCTGACATTGTGACATTCTGACATTCTGACATTCTAGAATTGTGACATAATGACATTCTGGAATTGTGGCAACCTGTCATTCTGACACTGTGACATTGTGACATTCTGACATTCTGACATTGTAGCATTGTGACATAGTGACATTCTGGAATTGTGGCAACTTATATCCTGATATTCTGACATTGTGACATTCTCACATTCTCACATTCTGACATTGTAGCATTGTGACATAGTGACATTCTGGAATTGTGGCAACTTATATTCTGATATTCTGACATTGTGACATTCTCAAATTCTGACATTCTGACATTCTAACATTGTGACATATTGACATTCTTGAACAGTGACAACTTGTCATTCTGACATTCTGACATTGTGACTTTCTCGCATTCTGTCATTCTAGCATTGAGACATAGTGACATTCTTGAATTGTAGCAACCTGTCATTTTTAAATACTGACATGATGACATTCACGCATTCTGACATTCTGACATTCTAGCATTGTGACACTGTGACATTTTGCGACTCTGAAAATCTGTCATTCTGACATTTAGACATTGTGACATTCGCACATTCTGAAATTCACAAATTCCACCATTGTGACATAGTGACATTCTGGAATTGTGACAACCTTACATTCTTACATTCTGAGATTGTGATTTTCCGACATTCTGACATTGTGACATTCGCACATTCTGACATTCTGACATTCCAGAATTGTGACATTCTGACATTCTGGAATTGTGGCAACCTGTCATTCTGACACTGTGACATTCTGACATTTTGACATTGTGACATTCTGACATTCTGACATTCTAGCATTGTGACATAGTGACATTCTGGAATTGTGACTGTGGAGGATTTTATGCAAGACTGGCTAAAGAGCAAGGGGCACAGCAAGGGGAACTTCTTGCATATGCCCGAGTTAGGCCAAGAGTGGCTTTACAGGGACTAGTTACAGCTGTCCAAGCAGAAAAAGGGATGTTACAATTGTTGCAACTCAAGTGAAGACGTAATGCTGTACTGACCAATCACAAAACTAGGCCACAGTAACCTTACTGCAACATGAGGCTGTAGGTGTTAGTATTGAGGAAGTAGTGACCAATGAAACCTCAGCTGATCCGTAAGAAGTAACAATGAAACTTTCACCTCACTGACATCACTAACCAATTAGGAGCTCGGGTTTTGCAATATGTATGAACTTCATTACTACGAACATAATTGTACTCAGCTTTCTGATTAAAGTTGGGACTTGCTGATGACCAACTGGTGTCTTTGTCTCCATTCACCGCGACAAATGGTGCTCACCGCATAGGATTACAACATGTGACAACCTCTCATTCTGACATTCTGACATTCTAGCATTGTGACATTCCCACATTCTGACATTCTGACATTCTGTAATTCTGATATTCTGTCATTCTGACATTCTGTAATTCTGATATTCTGTCATTCTAGCATTGTGACAAATTGTCATTTGGCAATTGTGAAAACCTGTCAATCTGACATTCTGGCATTGTGGCATTCTGACATTCTGACATTCTGACACTGTAGCATTGTGACATAGAGACATTCTGGAATTGTGGCAACCTGTCATTCTAACATTCTGACATGGTAACATTCTCACATTCTGACATTCTGACATTCTAGCATTGTGACATAGTGACATTCTGGAACAGTGACAAATTGTCATTCTGACATTCTGACATTGTGACATTCCCAGATTCTGACATTCTGACATTCTGTCATTCTGACATTCTGTCATTCTAGCATTGTGACAAATTTACATTTTGCAATTGTGAAAACCTGTCAATCTGACATTCTGGCATTGTGGCATTCTGACATTCTGATATTCTGACACTGTAGCATTGTGATATTCTGACATTCTGGAATTGTGGCAACCTGTCATTCTGTCATTCTGACATTGTAAAATTTTCACATTCTGACATTCTGACATTCTAGCATTGTGACATAGTGACATTCTGGAATTGTGGAAACGTGTCATTGTGACATTCTGACATTGTGACATTCTGACATTCTGACATTCTAGCATTGTGGCATAGTGACATTCTTGAACAGTGACAACTTGTCATTCTGACATTCTGACATTGTGACATTGTAACATTCTGACATTCTAGCATTGTGACATATTGACATTCTAGCATTGTGACATATTGACATATTGCAATTGTGACAACCTGTCAATCTGACATTCTGGCATTGTGGCATTCTCACACTCTGTCATTCTGACATTCTAGCATTGAAATATACTAACATTCTTGAACTGTTACAACCTGCCATTCTGACATTCTGACATTGTGATATTCTCACATTCTGACATTCTGACATTCTAGCATTGTGACATGGTGACATTCTGGAATTGTGGCAAACTGTCATTCTGACATTCTGATATTGAGACATTCTCACATTCTGACATTCTGACATTCTAGCTTTGTGACATAGTGACATTCTGTAATTTTAGCAACCTGAAATTCTGACATTCTGACATTCTGACATTGTGAAATTCTCACATTCTGACATTCTGACATTATAGCGTTCTGACATATTGACATACTGGAATTGTAGCAACCTGACAATCTGACATTCTTACATGGTGACATTCTCACATTCTGACATTCTGATATTCTAGCATTGTGACATAGTGACATTCTGGAACTGTGGCAACCTGTCATTCTGACATTCTCATATTGTGAAATTCTCACATTCAAACATTCCGACATTCTAGCATTTTGATATAATCACATTTTGCGAGTTTGAAAAACTGTCTTTCTGCCTTTCTGAAATGGTGACATTCTCACATTCTGACATTCTGACATTCTAGCATTGCGACATAGTGACATTCTGGAAATGTGGCAACCTGTCATTCTGACATTCTGACATTGTGACATTCTCACATTCAGACATTCTGACATTCTAGAATTTTGACATAGTGACATTCTGGAATTGTGGCAACCTCACATTCTGACATTCTGACATTCTGACATTCTAGCATTGTGACATAGTGACATTCCGGAATTGTAGCAACCTGACATTCTGACATTGTGACATTCTCGCATTCTGATATTCTGACATTATAGCATTGTGATATTCTGACATTCTGGAATTGTGGCAACCTGACATTCTGACATTCTGACTTTATGACATTCTCACATTCTGACATTCTGACATTCTAGCATTGTGACATGGTGACATTCTGGAATTGTGGCAAACTGTCATTCTGACATTCTGATATTGAGACATTCTCACATTCTGACATTCTGACATTCTAGCTTTGTGACATAGTGACATTCTGTAATTTTAGCAACCTGAAATTCTGACATTCTGACATTCTGACATTGTGAAATTCTCACATTCTGACATTCTGACATTATAGCGTTCTGACATATTGACATACTGGAATTGTAGCAACCTGACAATCTGACATTCTTACATGGTGACATTCTCACATTCTGACATTCTGATATTCTAGCATTGTGACATAGTGACATTCTGGAACTGTGGCAACCTGTCATTCTGACATTCTGACATAGAAACATTCTGACATTCTAGCATTGTGACATTCTCATATTCTGTCATTCTGACATTCTAGGATTGTGACATAGTGACATTTAGGAATTGTGGCAACCTGTCATTCTGTCACTCTGATATTGTGACATTCTCACATTCTGACATTGTGACATTCTCACATTCTGTTAGTCTGATATTCTAGCATTGTGACATATTGACATTCTAGCATTGTGACATATTGACATATTGCAATTGTGACAACCTGTCAATCTGACATTCTGGCATTGTGGCATTCTCACACTCTGTCATTCTGACATTCTAGCATTGAAATATACTAACATTCTTGAACTGTTACAACCTGCCATTCTGACATTCTGACATTGTGATATTCTCACATTCTGACATTCTGACATTCTAGCATTGTGAGATACTGACATTTTGTGTCTGTGAAAACCTGCCATTCTGACATTCTGACATTGTGACATTTGCATATTCTGACATTCTTACATTCTAGCATTGTGACAAAATGACATTCTGGAATTGTGGCAACCTGTCATTCTGACATTCTGACATTGCGACATTCTGACATTCTGTCATTGTGACATAGTGATATTCTGGAATTGTGGCAACTTATATTCAGATAATCTGACATTGTGACATTCTCACATTCTGACATTCTGACATTATAACATTGTGACATTGTGACATCTTGCAACTGTGAAAAACTGTCATTCTGGCATTCTGACATTGTGACATTTTCAAATTCTGACATGCTTACATTCTAGCATTGTGACATAGTGACATTCTGGAATTGTGGCAACCTTACATTCTTGCATTCTGACTTTGTATATTTCAGACATTTTGACCTTGTGACATTGTCACATTCTGATATTGTGAAATTCTCACATTCTGACATTCTGACATTCTAGCATTGTGATATAATGACATTCAGGAATTGTGTCAACATGTCATTCTGATATTCTGACATTGTTACATTCACACTTTCTGACATTCTGACACTCTGGCATTGTGACATAGTGACATTCTGGAATTGTGGCAACCTGTCATTCTGACAATCTGACGTTGGGACATTCTCACATTAGGACATTATGACATAGTGACATTCTAGCATTGTGAATTAGTGACATACTGGAACTGCGGCATCCTGATATTCTGACATTCTGACATTGTGACTTTCTCAAATTCTGACATTCTGACATTCTAGCATTGTGACTTAGTGACATTCTTGAACAGTGACATCTTGTCATTCTGACATTCTGACATTGTGACATTCGCACATTCTGACATTCTGACATTCTATCATTGTGACATATTGACATTTTGCAATTGTGACAAACTGCCAATCAGACATTCAAACATTGTGGCATTCTCACATTCTGACATTCTGACATTCTAGCATTGAACTATCGTGACATTCCGGAACTGTAACAACCTGTCATTCTGACATTCTGACATTCTAGCATTGCGACATAGTGACATTCTGGAAATGTGGCAACCTGTCATTCTGACATTCTGACATTGTGACATTCTCACATTCAGACATTCTGACATTCTAGAATTTTGACATAGTGACATTCTGGAATTGTGGCAACCTCACATTCTGACATTCTGACATTCTGACATTCTAGCATTGTGACATAGTGACATTCCGGAATTGTAGCAACCTGACATTCTGACATTGTGACATTCTCGCATTCTGATATTCTGACATTATAGCATTGTGATATTCTGACATTCTGGAATTGTGGCAACCTGACATTCTGACATTCTGACTTTATGACATTCTCACATTCTGACATTCTGACATTCTAGCATTGTGACATGGTGACATTCTGGAATTGTGGCAAACTGTCATTCTGACATTCTGATATTGAGACATTCTCACATTCTGACATTCTGACATTCTAGCTTTGTGACATAGTGACATTCTGTAATTTTAGCAACCTGAAATTCTGACATTCTGACATTCTGACATTGTGAAATTCTCACATTCTGACATTCTGACATTATAGCGTTCTGACATATTGACATACTGGAATTGTAGCAACCTGACAATCTGACATTCTTACATGGTGACATTCTCACATTCTGACATTCTGATATTCTAGCATTGTGACATAGTGACATTCTGGAACTGTGGCAACCTGTCATTCTGACATTCTGACATAGAAACATTCTGACATTCTAGCATTGTGACATTCTCATATTCTGTCATTCTGACATTCTAGGATTGTGACATAGTGACATTTAGGAATTGTGGCAACCTGTCATTCTGTCACTCTGATATTGTGACATTCTCACATTCTGACATTGTGACATTCTCACATTCTGTTAGTCTGATATTCTAGCATTGTGACATTGTGTCATTCTGGAATTGTGGCAACCTGATATTCTGACATTCTGATATTGTGGCATTCTCACATTCTGACATTCTGACACTCTAGCATTTTGATTTAGTCACAGTTTGCAATTTTGAAAAACGGTCTTTCTGACATTCTGGAATTATGACATTCTCACATTCTGACATTCTGACATCCGAGCATTGTGATATAGTGACATTCTGGAATTGTGGCAACCTGAAATTCTGACATTCTGATATTGTGACGTTCTGACAATCTGACAGTGTGACATTCTCACATTCTGACATTCTGACATTCTATCATTGTGACATAGTGACATTCTGGAATTGTGGCAACCTGTCATTCTGATATTCTGAAATTGTGACATTCTCACATTCTGACATTCTAGCAATGTGACAAAGTGACATTTTCCGAGTTAGAAAAACTGTCATTCTGACATTCTCATATTGTGAATTTCTCACATTCAGATATACCGACATTCTAGCATTTTGATATAGTCACATTTTGCGACTTTGAATAACTGTCTTTCTGCCTTTCTGAAATGGTGACATTCTCACATTATGACATTCTGACATTGTGAAAATTGTGACATAGTGACATTCTGGAATTGTGGCAACCTGTCATTCTGACATTCTGATATTGTGACGTTCTGATATTCTGACAGTCTGACATTCTCACATTCTGACATTCTGACATTCTAGCATTGTGACATTTTGACATTCTGGAATTGTGGCAACCTGACATTCTAACATTCTGACATTGTGACATTCTCACATTCAGACATTCTGACATTCTAGAATTTTGACATAGTGACATTCTGGAATTGTGGCAACCTGTCATTCTGTCACTCTGATATTGTGACATTCTCACATTCAGACATTCCGACATTCTAGCATTTTGATATAGTCACATTTTGCGACTTTGGAAAACTGTCTTTCGGAAATTCTGAAATGGTGACATTCTCACATTCTGATATTCTGACATCCTAGCATTGGGACATAGTGCCATTCTGGAATTGTGGCGACCTTACATTCTGACATTCTAATATTGTGACATTTTCACATTCTGAAATTCTTACATTGTACCATTGCGACATAGTATATTCTGGAATTGTAACAACCTGTCATTCTGAAGTTCTGACATTGTGACATTCTCACACGGTGACATTCTGAAGTTGTGACATAGTGACATTCTGACACTCTGACATTCTCACATTCAGACATAGTGATATTCTGGAATTGTGGCAACGTGTCATTCGTATATTTTGACATTGTGACATTGTGACATTCTGATATTCTGAGATTCTAGCATTGTGACATATTGACATTATGCGATTGTGCCAAACTATCATTCTCAGATTCTGAAATTCTGAGACTCTAGAATTTTGACATAGTGGCATTCTGGAATTGAGGCAACGTGACATTCTGAGATTGTGACATTCTCGCATTCTGATATTCTTGCATTGTGACATAGTGACGTAATCCGACTTTGACAACCTGTCATTCACACATTCTGTCATTATGACATTCTTGCATTGTTGCATAGTGACATTATGGAATTGTGGTAATCTGTCATTCTGACATTCTGACTTTGTGATTTTCTCTGATTCTGACATTCCGACATTCTAGCATTGTGACATAGTGACATTCTGAAATTGTGTTTACCTTTCATTCTGACATTCTGACATTGTGATATTCTGACAATCTAGCATTGTGATGTTGTGAAATTCTGGAATTTTGGCAATCTGATATTCTGAAATTCTGACATTCTGAAATTCTGACATTCTGATATTCTAGCATTTTGACAAAGTGACATTCTAGAATTGTGGCAACTGTCATTCTGACATTCTGACATTGTGACATTCTCACATTCTGACATTTTGACACTCCAGATTTGTGACATAGTGATTTTTTGTGAATGTGAAAACCTGTCATTCTGACATTCTTACATTGTGACATTCTCACATTCTGACATTCTAACATTGTGACATAGTTAAATTCTAGAATTGTGGCAACATCTCATTCTGATTTTTCTGACATTGTGACATTCTCACATTGTGACATTCAGACGTTCTAGCACTGTGACATAGTGAAATTCTGGTATTGTATCAAACTGTCATTCTGACATTCTGATATTTTGACTTTCTGACATTCTCACATTGTGACATTCTCACATTGTGACATTCTGATATTCTAGCATTGTGACATAGTGACATTCTGGAATTGTGGCACCCTGACATTCTGACGTTCTGACTTTGTCACATTCTTAACTTCTGACATTCTGACATTCTCGAATTGTGAAATTGGGGCATTTTTCTACTGTGATAACCTGTCATTCTGACATTCTGACGTTGTGACATTCTCACATTCGGACACTGTGACATTCTAGCATTGTGACTTAGTGAAATTCTGGAATTGTGGCAGCCTGTCATTTTGAA
This sequence comes from Callipepla californica brunnescens, assembly GCA_023055505.1. Taxonomy (NCBI): domain Eukaryota; kingdom Metazoa; phylum Chordata; class Aves; order Galliformes; family Odontophoridae; genus Callipepla; species Callipepla californica. The sequence goes on along the minus strand of JALIRH010000112.1, from coordinate 965,791 downwards.
ATTCTGTGATTCTGACATTCTCACATTCTGACATGCTGACATTATAGCATTGTGACATAGTGACATTCTGGAAATGTGGCAACCTGATATTCTCACATTCTGACATTGTGACATTCTCACATTCTGATATTCTGACATTCTAGCATTGTGACATAGTGATATTCTGGAATTGTGGCAACCTGTCATTCTGACATTTTGATATTGTGACTTTCTGACATTCTGACTTTGTGGCATTCTCACATTCTGACATTCTGACATTCTGGAATTGTGATATAGTGACATTCTGGAATTGTGGCAACTGTCATTCTGACATTCTGATACTGAGACATTCTCAAATTCTGACATTGTGACATTCTCACGTTCTGACATTCTGACATTGAGAATATTGTGACATAGTGACATTCTGGAATTGTGGCAACCTGACATACCGACATTCTGACATTATGAAATTCTCACATTCTGACATTCTGACATTCTAGCATTGTGACATAGAGACATTCTGGAATTGTGGCAACCTGACATTCTAAAATTCTGACATTGTGAAAATTGTGACATAATAACATTCTGGAATTGTGGCAACCTGTCATTCTGACAATCTGACATTGCGGCATTCTGACATTCTGACATTGTGACATAGTGACATTCTAGCGTTGTGAATTAGTGACATTCTGGAACTGTGGCATCCTGACATTCTGACATTCTGACATTGTGACTTTCTCAAATTCTGACATTCTGACATTCTAGCATAGTGACATAGTGACATTCTTGAACAGTGACAACTTGTCATTCTGACATTCTGACATTGTGACATTCCCACAATCTGACATTATGACATTCTATCATTGTGACATATTGACATATTGCTATTGTGACAACCTGCCAATCTGGCATTGTGGCATTCTCACATTCTGACATTCTGACATTCTAGCATTGAAATATAGTGACATTCCGGAACTGTAACAACCTGTCATTCTGACATTCTGACATTTTGACATTCTCAAATTCGGACATTCTGACATTCTGACATTGTGACGTAGTGACATTCTGGAATTGTGGCAAGATATATTCAGATAATCTGACATTGTGACATTCTCAAATTTTGACATTCGGACATTGTAGCATTCTGACATAGTGACATTCTGGAATTGTGACAACGTGTCATTCTGACATTCTGACATTTTAACATTCTCACATTCTGACATTCTGACATTCTAGCATTGTGATATAGTGACATTTCGAATTGTGGCAACCTGTCATTCTGACACTGTGACATTGTGACATTCTGACATTTTGACATTGTGACATTCTGACATTCTGACATTCTAGCGTTGTGACATAGTGACATTCTGAAATTCTGACATTCTGATATTCTAGCATTGTGACATAGTGACATTCTGACATTCTGACATTCTGACATTCTAGCATAATGAAATAGTGACATTCTCACATTCTGACATTCTCACATTCTGTCATTCTAGCATTGTGGCATAGTGATATTCTGTAATTGTGTCAACCTGTCATTCTGACATTCTGACATTGTGACATTCTGACATTCTAGCATTGTGACGTAGTGACATTCAGACATTCTGACATTCTGACATTCTGACATTCTAGCATTGTGACATAGTGACATTCTTGAACAGTGACAACTTGTCATTCTGACATTCTGACATTGTGACATTCTGACATTCTGACATTCTAGAATTGTGACATAATGACATTCTGGAATTGTGGCAACCTGTCATTCTGACACTGTGACATTGTGACATTCTGACATTCTGACATTGTAGCATTGTGACATAGTGACATTCTGGAATTGTGGCAACTTATATTCTGATATTCTGACATTGTGACATTCTCACATTCTCACATTCTGACATTGTAGCATTGTGACATAGTGACATTCTGGAATTGTGGCAACTTATATTCTGATATTCTGACATTGTGACATTCTCAAATTCTGACATTCTGACATTCTAACATTGTGACATATTGACATTCTTGAACAGTGACAACTTGTCATTCTGACATTCTGACATTGTGACTTTCTCGCATTCTGTCATTCTAGCATTGAGACATAGTGACATTCTTGAATTGTAGCAACCTGTCATTTTTAAATACTGACATGATGACATTCACGCATTCTGACATTCTGACATTCTAGCATTGTGACACTGTGACATTTTGCGACTCTGAAAATCTGTCATTCTGACATTTAGACATTGTGACATTCGCACATTCTGAAATTCACAAATTCCACCATTGTGACATAGTGACATTCTGGAATTGTGACAACCTTACATTCTTACATTCTGAGATTGTGATTTTCCGACATTCTGACATTGTGACATTCGCACATTCTGACATTCTGACATTCCAGAATTGTGACATTCTGACATTCTGGAATTGTGGCAACCTGTCATTCTGACACTGTGACATTCTGACATTTTGACATTGTGACATTCTGACATTCTGACATTCTAGCATTGTGACATAGTGACATTCTGGAATTGTGACTGTGGAGGATTTTATGCAAGACTGGCTAAAGAGCAAGGGGCACAGCAAGGGGAACTTCTTGCATATGCCCGAGTTAGGCCAAGAGTGGCTTTACAGGGACTAGTTACAGCTGTCCAAGCAGAAAAAGGGATGTTACAATTGTTGCAACTCAAGTGAAGACGTAATGCTCTACTGACCAATCACAAAACTAGGCCACAGTAACCTTACTGCAACATGAGGCTGTAGGTGTTAGTATTGAGGAAGTAGTGACCAATGAAACCTCAGCTGATCCGTAAGAAGTAACAATGAAACTTTCACCTCACTGACATCACTAACCAATTAGGAGCTCGGGTTTTGCAATATGTATGAACTTCATTACTACGAACATAATTGTACTCAGCTTTCTGATTAAAGTTGGGACTTGCTGATGACCAACTGGTGTCTTTGTCTCCATTCACCGCGACAAATGGTGCTCACCGCATAGGATTACAACATGTGACAACCTCTCATTCTGACATTCTGACATTCTAGCATTGTGACATTCCCACATTCTGACATTCTGACATTCTGTAATTCTGATATTCTGTCATTCTGACATTCTGTAATTCTGATATTCTGTCATTCTAGCATTGTGACAAATTGTCATTTGGCAATTGTGAAAACCTGTCAATCTGACATTCTGGCATTGTGGCATTCTGACATTCTGACATTCTGACACTGTAGCATTGTGACATAGAGACATTCTGGAATTGTGGCAACCTGTCATTCTAACATTCTGACATGGTAACATTCTCACATTCTGACATTCTGACATTCTAGCATTGTGACATAGTGACATTCTGGAACAGTGACAAATTGTCATTCTGACATTCTGACATTGTGACATTCCCAGATTCTGACATTCTGACATTCTGTCATTCTGACATTCTGTCATTCTAGCATTGTGACAAATTTACATTTTGCAATTGTGAAAACCTGTCAATCTGACATTCTGGCATTGTGGCATTCTGACATTCTGATATTCTGACACTGTAGCATTGTGATATTCTGACATTCTGGAATTGTGGCAACCTGTCATTCTGTCATTCTGACATTGTAAAATTTTCACATTCTGACATTCTGACATTCTAGCATTGTGACATAGTGACATTCTGGAATTGTGGAAACGTGTCATTGTGACATTCTGACATTGTGACATTCTGACATTCTGACATTCTAGCATTGTGGCATAGTGACATTCTTGAACAGTGACAACTTGTCATTCTGACATTCTGACATTGTGACATTGTAACATTCTGACATTCTAGCATTGTGACATATTGACATTCTAGCATTGTGACATATTGACATATTGCAATTGTGACAACCTGTCAATCTGACATTCTGGCATTGTGGCATTCTCACACTCTGTCATTCTGACATTCTAGCATTGAAATATACTAACATTCTTGAACTGTTACAACCTGCCATTCTGACATTCTGACATTGTGATATTCTCACATTCTGATATTCTAACAATCTAGCATTGTGAGATACTGACATTTTGTGTCTGTGAAAACCTGCCATTCTGACATTCTGACATTGTGACATTTGCATATTCTGACATTCTTACATTCTAGCATTGTGACAAAATGACATTCTGGAATTGTGGCAACCTGTCATTCTGACATTCTGACATTGCGACATTCTGACATTCTGTCATTGTGACATAGTGATATTCTGGAATTGTGGCAACTTATATTCAGATAATCTGACATCGTGACATTCTCACGTTCTGACATTCTGATAATCTAGCATTATGACATAGTGACATTCTGGAATTGTGGCAACATATCATTCTGACATTCTGACATTCTGACATTCTGACATTCGCACATTCTGACATTCTGACATTCTAGCATTGTGAGATAGTGAAATTTTGCGACTGTGAAAACCTGTCATTCTGAAATTCTGACATTCTGACATTCTAGCATTGTGACATTGTGACATTCTGGAATTGTGGCAACTTATATTCTGATTTTCTGAGATTGTGACATTCTGACATTCTGACATTCTGTCATTGTGACATAGTGATATTCTGGAATTGTGGCAACTTATATTCAGATAATCTGACATCGTGACATTCTCAAGTTCTGACATTCTGATATTCTAGCATTGTGACATAGTGACATTCTGGAATTGTGGCAACATGTCATTCTGACATTCTGACATTCTGACATTGTGACATTCGCACATTCTGACATTCTGACATTCTAGCATTGTGAGATAGTGAAATTTTGCGACTGTGAAAACCTGTCATTCTGAAATTCTGACATTCTGACATTCTAGCATTGTGACATTGTGACATTCTGGAATTGTGGCAACTTATATTCTGATGTTCTGAGATTGTGATATTCTCACTTTCTGACATTCTGACATTGTGACATAGTGATATTCTGCAATTGTGGCAAATTATATTCAGATAATCTGACATCGTGACATTCTCACATTCTGACATTCTGATATTCTAGCATTGTGACATAGTGACATTCTACAATTGGGGCAACCTGACATTCAGACATTCTGACATTTTGACATTCTCAGGTTCTGACATTTTGACATTGTAGCATTGTGACATTCTGACATTGTGACATTCTGACATTGTGACATTCTCACATTCTGACATTCTAGCATTTTGGCATAGCGACATTCTGGAATTGTGTCAATCTGACATTCTGACATTCTGACATTCAAGCATTGTGACATAGTGACATTTTGCGACTGTGACAACCTGACATACTGACATACTGATATTGTGACATTCTGACATTCTAGCATTGTGACTTAGTGACATTCTTACATTCTGACATTCTAGCATTGTGAGATAGTGATATATTGCGACTGTGAAAACCTGTCATTCTGACATTCTGACATTGTGACATTCCGACATTTTGAAATTCTCACATTGTGACATTCTCACATTCTGACATTCTAGCAATTTGGCATAGGGACATTCTGTAATTGTGTCAACCTGACATTCTGACATTGCGACATTCTCACATTCTGACATTAAGTCATTCTAGCATTGTGACGTAGTGACATTCTGGAATTGTGACAACCTGTAATTCTGACATTGTGACATTCTCACATTCTGACATTCTGACATTCTGACATTGTTATATAGTGACAATTTGCGACTGTGACAACCTGTCATTCTGACATTGTGACATTCTCACATTCTGACATTCTGACATTCACACATTCTGACATTCTGACATTCTAGCATTGTGATATAATGACATTCAGGAATTGTGTCAACATGTCATTCTGATATTCTGACATTGTGACATTACCACATTCTGACATTCTAGCATTTTGACGTAGCGACATTCTGGAATAGTGGCAACCTTTCTTTCTGTCATTCTGAGGTTGGGACATTCTCACATTCTGACATTATTAAATTCTTGCATTGTGACATAGTGACATTCTGCAATTGGGGCAACCTGTCATTCTGACATTCTGACATTCTGACATTGTGACATTCTGACATTCTAGCATTGTGACATAGTGACATTCTGACATTCTGACATTCTAGAATTGTGACATAGTGACATTCTTGAACAGTGACAACTTGTCATTCTGACATTCTGACATTGTGTCATTCTGACATTCTGACATTGTGACATTCTGACATTGTGACATTCTCACATTCTGACATTCTGACATTCTAGCATTGTGAGATAGTGACATTTTGCGACTGTGAAAACCTGTCATTCTGACATTCTGATATTCTGACATTCTGACATTCTAGCATTGTGAGATAGTGGCATTCTGTAATTGTGGCAACGTATATTCTGATGTTCTGACATTGTGACATTCTCACTTTCTGACATTCTGACATTGTGACATAGTGATATTCTGGAATTGAGGCAACTTATATTCAGATAATCTGACATCGTGACATTCTCACATTCTGACATTCTGATATTCTAGCATTGTGACATAGTGACATTATGGAATTGTGTCAACCTGACATTCTGACATTCTGACATTTTGACATTCTCATTTTCTGACATTTTGACATTCTGGCATTGTGACATTCTGACATTGTGACATTCTCACATTCTGACATTCTCACATTCTGATATTCTAGCATTGTGGCGTAGTGACATTCTGGAATTGTGTCAATCTGACATTCTGACATTCTGATATTCTGACATTCTGCTTTGTGACATAGTGACATTTTGCGACTGTGACAACCTGACATTCTGACATACTGTCATTGTGACATTCTGACATTCTAGCACTGTGATTAGTGACATTCTCACATTCTGACATTCTAGCATTGTGACGTAGTGACATTCTGGAATTGTGGCAACCTGTCTTTCTGACATTGTGACATTCTCACATTCTGACATTCTGACATTCTGGCATTGTGACATAGTGACAATTTGCGACTGTGACAACCTGTCATTCTGACATTGTGACATTCACACATTCTGACATTCTGACATTCTAGCATTGTGATATAATGACATTCAGGAATTGTGTCAACTTTTCATTCTGATATTCTGACATTGTGACATTACCACATTCTGACATTCTAGCATTTTGACATAGCGACATTCTGGAATAGTGGCAACCTTTCTTTCTGTCATTCTGAGGTTGGGACATTCTCACATTCTGACATTATTAAATTCTTGCATTGTGACATAGTGACATTCTGCAATTGGGGCATCCTGTCATTCTGACATTCTGATATTGTGACATTCTGACATTCTAGCATTGTGACATAGTGACATTGTGACTTTCTGACATTCTTACATTTTAGCATTGTGACATTCTTGAACAGTGACAACTTGTCATTCTGACATTCTGACATTCTGACATTCTAGCATTGTGACATATTGACATTTTGCAATTGTGACAACCTGTCAATCTGACATTCTGGCATTGTTGCATTCTCACACTCTGACATTTTGACATTCTAGCATTGAAATATACGAACATTCTGGAACTGTTACAACCTGCCATTCTGACATTCTGACATTGTGATATTCTCCCATTCTGATGTTCCAATAATCTAGCATTGTGAGATACTGACATTTTGCGACTGTGAAAACCTGTCATTCTGACATTCTGACATTGTAACATTTTCACATTCTGACATTCTTACAATCTAGCATTGTGACAAAATGACATTCTGGAATTGTGGCAACCTGTCATTCTGACATTCTGACATTGTGACATTCTGACATTCTGACATTCTGACATTCTCACATTCTGACATTCTAGCATTGTGGCATAGTGACATTCTGTAATTGTGTCAACCTGACATTCTGACATTGTGACATTCTCACATTCTGACATTCTGTCATTCTAGCATTGTGACGTAGTGACATTCTGGAATTGTGACAACCTGTCTTTCTGACATTCTGACATTCTGACATTCTGACATTCTGACATTCTGGCATTGTGACATAGTGACAATTTGCGACTGTGACAACCTGTCATTCTGACATTGTGACATTCTCACATTATGATATTGTGACATTCACACATTCTGACATTCTGACATTCTAGCATTGTGATATAATGACATTCAGGAATTGTGTCAACATGTCATTCTGATATTCTGACATTGTGACATTACCACATTCTGACATTCTAGCATTTTGACATAGTGACATTCTGGAATAGTGGCAACCTTTCTTTCTGTCATTCTGAGGTTGGGACATTCTCACATTCTGGCATTGTTAATTTCTTGCATTTTTTCATATTCTGACATTCTGACATTCTGACATTGTGACATTCGCACAATCTGACATTCTGACATTCTGACATTGTGAGATAGTGACATTTTGCGACTGTGAAAACCTGTCATTCCGACATTCTGACAATGTGACATTCTGACATTCTGACATTCTGACATTCTAGCATTCTGACATAGTGACATTCTGGAATTGTGGCAACTTATATTCAGATAATCTGACATCGTGCCATTCTCACATTCTGACATTCTGATATTCTAGCATTGTGACATAGTGACATTCTAGCATTGTGTCAACCTGACATTCTGAAATTCTGACATTGTGACATTCTCACATTCTAGCATTGTGTCATAGTGACATTCTGGAATTGTGGCAACCAGTCATTCTGACATTCTGACATTGTGACATTCTCACATTCTGATAATCTGACATTCTGGCATTGTGACATAGTGAAATTTTGCGACTGTGACAACCTGTCATTCAGACATTCTGACATTCTCACATTATGATATTGTGACATTCTCACATTCTGATATTCTGACATTCAGGAATTGTGTCAACATGTCGTTCTGATATTCTGACACTGTGACATCACCACATTCTGACATTATGACATTCTTGTATTGTGACATAGTGACATTCTGGAATTGTGGCAACCTGTCATTCTGACATTCTGACATTGTGACATTCTGACATTCTAGCATTGTGACATAGTGACATAGTGACATTCTGATATTCTAGCATTGTGACATAGTGACATTCTTGAACAGTGACAGCTTGTCATTCTGACATTCTGTCATTCTTACATTCTGACATTCTAGCATTGTGACAAATTGACATTTTGCAATTATGATAACCTGTCAATCTCACATTTTGGCATTGTGGCATTCTCACATTCTGACATTCTAACATTCTAGCATTGTGACATAATGACATTCTGGTACTGTGGCAACCTGTCATTCTGACATTCTGACATTGTGACATAGTGACATTCTGGAATTGTGGCAACTTATATTCAGATAATCTGACATGTGACATTCTCACATTTTGACATTCTGACATTTTAGCATTGTGACATTGTGACATTCTGGAATTGTGACAACCTGTCATTCTGACATTCTGACATTCTGACATTGTGACATTCTCACATTCTGACATTCTAGATTTGTGACATAGTGACATTTTGCGACTGTGACAACCTGACATTCTGACATTCTGACATTCTGACCTTCTAGCATTGTGGCATAGTGACATACTGGAATTGTGGCAACCTGTCATTCTGACATTGTGACACTATGACGTTGTGACATTCTGACATTGTGACATTCGCACATTCTGTCATTCTGACATTCTAGCATTGTGAGATAGTGACATAATTTATTTGTGTCAACCTGACATTGTGACATTTACACATTGTGACATTCTCACATTTTGACATTCTCACATTCTGACATTCTAGCATTCTGGCATAGTGACATTCTGGAATTGTGTGAACCTGACATTCTGACATTCTAGCATTGTAAAATAGTGACATTCTGGAATTGTGGCAACATTTCATTCTGATATTCTGAAATTCTCTCATTCTCACATTATGACTGTAAAGCAAGCAAAGGCGGTGACAGAGCTTTTATTTGAGGCAGAGGCGTTACAGAAAGAGATGTTACAGATAAGGGGCGAATGAACTCACCTCTCCCGGCGACCGTTTAGGCTGAGGAATGCAGCCACCTCTCGTTTGAACGCTGGCGCGCCGGAAGGAAGAGAGTCAGAGAGGGGAGGGGGCAACCCGCGCAGGCTCCGAGCGGATCTGTGCTCCCGGAAGCACCTCCGGAAGCACCACCGAGAGGGAGAGAGCGAGAGGTCCGGTGGACCTGGGCTCCTCCGCTCCGCTCACTCAGATGCTCATTCACTGGTTCAGGCTGTGACCAGGCATTCCCGCTACAATGACATTCTGAAATTCTAGCATTGTGGAAAAGTGACATTCTGGAATTTTTGCAACCTGATATTCTGACATTGTGACATTCTCACATTCTGACATTCTAGCATTGTGACATAGGGACATTCTGTAATTGTGGCAACCTGTCATTCTGACATTCTAACGTTTTGACATTCTGACATTCTGACATTCTGACATTGTGACATTCTGACATTCTGATATTCTAGCATTGTGACACTGACATTTTGCGACTGTGAAAATCTGTCATTCCGATATTGTGACATTCTCACATTCTGACATTCTTACATTCTGACATTTTAGCATTGTGACATTCTGACATTGTGACATTCTCACATTCTGACATTCTCACATTCTGACATTCTAGCATTGTGGCATAGTGACATTCTGGAATTGTGTCAATCTGACATTCTGACATTCTGACATTCTGACATTCTAGCTTTGTGACATAGTGACATTTTGCGAATGTGACAACCTGACATTCTGACATACTGACATTGTGACATTCTGACATTCTAGCATTGTGACTTAGTGACATTCTTACATTCTGACATTCTAGAATTGTGAGATAGTGACATTTTGCGACTGTGAAAACCTGTCATTCTGACATTCTGACATTGTGACATTCTGACATTGTGACATTCTCACATTCTGACATTCTCACATTCTGACATTCTAGCATTTTGGCATAGTGACATTCTGTAATTGTGTGAACCTGACATTCTGACATTCTGACATTCTGACATTCTGACATTCTGACATTCTGTCATTCTAGCATTGTGACGTAGTGACATTCTGGAATTGTGACAACCTGTCATTTTGACATTGTGACATTCTCACATTCTGACATTCTGACATTCTGGCATTGTGACATAGTGACAATTTGGACTGTGACAACCTGTCATCCTGACATTGTGACATTCTCACATTATGATATTTTGACATTCACACATTCTGACATTCTGACATTCTAGCATTGTAATATAATGACATTCAGGAATTGTGTCAACATGTCATTCTGATATTCTGACATTGTGACATTACCACATTCTAACATTCTAGCATTGTGACATAGTGACATTCTGGAATAGTGGCAACCTTTCTTTCTGTTATTCTGAGGTTGGGACATTCTCACATTCTGACATTATTAAATTCTTGCATTGTGACATAGTGACATTCTGCATTCTGGGCAACCTGTCATTCTGACATTCTGACATTGTGATATTCTGACATTCTAGCATTGTGACATAGAGACATTCTTGAACAGTGACATCTTGTCATTCTGACATTCTGACATTGTGACATTCTGACATTCTGACATTCTAGCATTGTGACATATTGACATTCTAGCATTGTGACATATTGACATTTTGCAATTGTGACAACCTGTCAATCTGACATTCCGGCATTGTGGCATTCTCACACTCTGACATTTTGACATTCTAGCATTGAAATATACTAACATTCTGGAACTGTTACAACCTGCCATTCTGACATTCTGACATTGTGATATTCTCACATTCTGATATTCTAACAATCTAGCATTGTGAGATACTGACATTTTGCGACAGTGAAAACCTGTCATTCTGACATTCTGACATTGTGACATTCTCACATTCTCACATTCTGACATTAAGCATTGTGACATAGTTACATTCCGGAATTGTGGCAACTTATATTCAGATAATCTGACATCGTGACATTCTCACATTCTGACATTCTGACATTTTAGCATTGTGACATAGTGATATTCTGGAATTGTGGCAACGTGTCATTCTGACATTCAGAGATTCTGACATTCTCGCATTCTAACATTCTAGCACTGTGACATAGTGACATTTTGCTACTGTGATAACCTGTCATTCTGACACTGTGACTCTCTCACATTCTGACATTCTGACATTCTAGCATTGTGATATAGCGACATTCTGGAATTGTGACTTCGGAGGTTTTTATGCAAGACTGGCTAAAGTGCAAGGGTCACAGCAAGTGAAACCTTAGAAGCTCGGGTTTTGCAATATGTCTGAACTTCTTTACTACGAACATAAATGTACTCTGCTTTATGAATAAAGTTGGGACTTGTTGATGACCGCCAGGTGTCAAATTTGACATTGTCAAATTATGACATTCTGACATTCTAGCATATTGACATAGTGACATTCTGGAACAGTAACAAATTGTCATTCTGACATTCTGACATTGTGACATTCTCACATTCTGACATTCTGACATTCTAGCATTGTGACATTGTGACATTTTGCGACTGTGAAAATCTGTCAATCTGACATTCAGACATTGTGACATTCTCACATTCTGACATTCAAACATTCTAGCATTGTGACATAGTGACATTCTGGAATTGTGGCAACCTGACATTCTGACATTCTGACATTGTTTTATTCTGACTTTCTGACATTCTAGCATTGTGACATAGTGACATTCTTGAACAGTGACATCTTGTCATTCTGACATTCTGACATTGTGACATTCTGACATTCTGACATTCTGACATTCTAGCATTGTGACATATTGACATTCTAGCATTGTGACATATTGACATTTTGCAATTGTGACAACCTGTCAATCTGACATTCTGGCATTGTGGCATTCTCACACTTTGTCATTCTGACATTCTAGCATTGAAATATACTAACATTCTGGAACTGTTACAACCTGCCATTCTGACATTCTGACATTGTGATATTCTCACATTCTGATATTCTAACAATCTAGCATTGTGAGATACTGACATTTTGCGACTGTGAAAACCTGTCATTCTGACATTCTGACATTGTGACATTGTCACATTCTGACATTCTTACATTCTAGCATTGTGACAAAATGACATTCTGGAATTGTGGCAACCTGTCATTCTGACATTCTGACATTGTGACATTCTGACATTCTGTCATTGTGACATAGTGATATTCTGGAATTGTGGCAACATATATTCAGATAATCTGACATCGTGACATTCTCACATTCTGACATTCTGATATTCTAGCATTGTGACATAGTGACATTCTGGAATTGTGGCAACATGTCATTCTGACATTCTGACATTGTGACATTCTGACATTCTGACATTGTGACATTCGCACATTCTGACATTCTGACATTCTTGAATTGTGACATAGTGACATTATGAGACTCTGAAAACCTGTCATTCTGACATTCTGACGTTGTCAGGTTCTCACATTCTGACATTCTAGCATTGTGACATAGTGACATTTGGCGAGTTTGAAAACCTGTCATTCTGACATTCTGACATTTTGACATTCTCACATTGTGGCATTCTGACATTGAGAAAATTGTGACATAGTGACATTCTGGAATTCTGGCAACCTGTCTTTCTGACATTATCATATTGTGAAATTCTCACATTCTGACTTTCCGACATTCTACCATTTTGACATAGTCTCATTTTGTGACTTTGAAAAACTGTTTTTCTGAAATTCTGAAATGGTGACAATCTCACATTCTGAGATTCTGACATCCTAGGATTTTGACATAGTGACATTCTGGAATTGTGGCAACCTGACTTTCTGACATTCTGAAATTGTGACATTCTCACATTCTGATATTCTGACATCCTAGCATTGTGACATAGTGACATTCTGGAATTGTGGCAACCTGACATTCTCCCATTCTGACGTGATATTCTCACATTCTCACATTCTGATATTGTGAAAATTGTGACATAGTGACATTCTGGAATTGTGGCAACCTGTCATTCTGACAGTCTGATATTGTGACGTTCTGACATTCTGACAGTGTGACATTCTCACATTCTGACAATCTGACATTCTAGCATTGTGACATAGCGACATTCTGGAATTGTATCCACCTGTCATTCAGACATTCTGAAATTGTGTCGTTCTGACATTGAGACATTGTGAAATTCTCACATTCTGACATTTTGACTTTCTAGCATTGTGAGATAGTGACATTCTGGAATTGTGGCAGCCTGTCATTCTGACATTCTGATATTGTGACATTCTCACATTCTGACATTCTTACATTGTACCATTGCAACATAGTACATTCTGAAATTGTAGCAACCTGTCATTCTGAAGTTCTGACATTGTGACATTCTCACATGGTGAGATTCTGACGTTGTGACATAGTGACATTCTGACACTGACATTCTCACATTCTGACATAGTGATATTCTGGAATTGTGGCAACGAGTCATTCTGACATTGTCACATTGTGACATTCTGAAGTTCTGACATTCAAAGATTCTAGGATTGTGACATAGTGCCATTATGCGACTCTGACAACCTGTCATTGTCACTTTCTGAAATTCTGAGACTCTAGAATTTTGACATTGTGACATTCTGAAATTGTGGCACCCTGACATTCTGGCATTCTGACATTCTGACACTGTAGCATTGTGACATAGTGACATAATCCGACTCTGACAACCTGTCATTCACACATTCTGACATTATGACATTCTTGCATTGTGAAATAGTGACATTCTGGAATTGTGGTAATCTTTCATTGTGATATTCTGACATTGTGACATTCTCAGATTCTGAAATTCTGACATTCTAACATTGTGAAATAGTGAAATTCTGGAATTGTGGCAACCTGTAATTCTGACATTCTGACATCGTGACATTCTGACTTTCTGACGTTGTGACATTCTCACATTTTGACATTCTGACATTCTAGCATTGTGACATAGTGACATTCTGGAATTGCGGTAACGTGTCATTCTCACATTCTGACATTGTGACATTGTGACATTCTAGCATTGTGACATAGTGACATTCTGGAATTGTGTCAACCTTTCATTCTGACATTCTGACATTTTGATATTCTGACAATCTAGCATTGTGACGTTTTGAAATTCTGGAATTGTGGCAAACTGTAATTCTGACATTCTGACATCGTGACATTCTGACATTCTGACGTTGTGACATTCTCACATTTTGACATTCTGACATTCTAGCATTGTGACATAGTCACATTCTGGAATTGCGGCAACGTGTCATTCTCACATTCTGACATTGTGACATTGTGACATTCTAGCATTGTGACATAGTTCAATTCTGGAATTGTGGCAACCGGTCATTCTGACATTATGACATTTTGATATTCTGACCATCTAGCATTCTGACGTTTTGAAATTCTGGAATTGTGGCAACCTGATATTCTCACATTCTGGCATAGTGACATTCTCACATTCTGAGATTCTGATATTCTAGCATTGTGACATAGTGACACTCTTGAATTGTGGCAATCTGACATTCTGACATTCTGACATTCTGAAATTCTGACATTCTAGCATTCTGACAAAGTGACATTTTGCGTCTTTGACAACCTTTCATTCTGAAATTCTGACATTGTGACATTCTCACATTCGGACATTCTAGCATTGTGCCATAGTGACATTCTGGAATTGTGGAAACTTGACATTCTTACATTCAAAAATTCTGTCATTCTCACATTCTGACATTCTGAAATTCTACCATTGTGAATTAGTGACACACTGGAATTGTGGCATCCTGACATTCTGATATTCTGACATTGTGACATTCTCAAATTATGACATTCTGACATTCTAGCATTGTGACATATTGAAATTCTGGAATTGTTTCAACTTGACATTCTAACATTCTAACATTCTGTCTTCCTCACATTCTGACATTCTGACATTCTAGCATTGTGACATAGTGCAATTCTGGAATTGTGGAAACCTGTCATTCTGACATTCTGACATTGTGACATTCTCACATTCTGACATTCTGAGATTCTAGCATTTTGACATAGTGGCATTCTGGAATTGTTGCAACCTTACATTCTGACATTCTGACATTGTGACATTCTCAATTTCTGACATTTTGACATTGAGAAAATTGTGACATAGTGACATTCTGGAATTGTGTCAACCTGTCATTCTGACATAATGACACTGTGAAATTCTCACATTCTGACATTCTTATATTCTCACATTATGACATTCTGACATTCTAGCATTGTGACATAGTGCAATTCTGGAATTGTGGCATTCTGACATTCTGACATTGTGGAATTGTGACATTCTCACATTCTGATATTCTGACATTCTAGCATTGTGGCAACCTGACATTCTGGAATTGTGGCAACCTGTCTTTCTGACATTCTGACATTGTGAAATTCTCACATTCTGACATTCTGACATTCTAGCATTGTGACATGGTGAAGTTATGGAATTGTGGCAACCTTTCATTCTGTCATTCTGATATTTTGACATTCTGACATTCTGACATTCTAACATTGTGACTTAGTGATATTATACGACTGTGACAACCTGTCATACTGAAATTCTGAAATTATGACTTTCTCATATTCTGATATTCTGACATTCAACAATTGTGACATAGTGACATTCTGGAATTGTGGCAGCATGTCATTCTGACATTAACAAACTTTGACATTGTGACATTTGACATTGTGATATTCGCACATTCTGACATTCTGACATTCTACCATTGTGACATATTTAAATTTTGTGACTATGACAACCTGTCATTCTGAAATTCTGACATTGTGACATTCTCAAATTCTGACATTCTGACATTCTAGCATTGTGACATAGTGCAATTCTGGAATTGTGGCAACCTGACATTCTGAAATTCTGACATCGTGACATTCTCACATTCTGACATAGAGACATTCTAGCTTTGTGACATAGTGATATTTTTCGACTGTGACAAATTGTCATTCTGACATTTTGACATTCTGTCATTCTCATATTCTGACATTCTGACATTCTAGCGTTGTGACATAATGATTTTCTTTAAATGTTGTAACCCGACATTCTGACATTGTGACATTCTCACATTCTGACATTGTGACATTCTCACATTCTGATATTCTGACATTCTAGCATCGTGACATAGTGACACTCTGGAATTGTGGCAACCTGACATTTTGACATTCTTACATTGTGACATTCTGACATTCTGACATACTCACATTCTAGCATTGTGACATTGTTACATTCTGGAATTGTGGCAACCTGTCATTCTGACATTCTGACATTGTGACATTTTCACATTCTGACATTCTGACATTCTATCATTGTACATAGTGACGATTTCCGACTGTGAAAACCTGTCCTTCTGACACTCTGACACATTGTCGCAACCTGACATTCTGGAATTGTGGCAACCTGTCTTTCTGATATTCTGACATTGTGACATTCTCACATTTTGACATTTTGACATTCCTGCTTTGTGACATAGTGACGTTTTGCGACTGTGACAACCTGTCATTCTGAAATTCTAAAATTATCATTATCACATTCTGATATTCTGACATTCTAGCGTTGTGACATGATATTCTGGAACTGTGGCAACATGACAGTCTGAAATTGTGACATTCTCACATTCTGACTTTGTGACGTTCTCACGTTCTGACATTCTGACATTCTGTCATTTTGACATTCTCACATTCTGACATTGTGACATTCTAGCATTGCGACATAGTGACAATTTGCGACTGTGACAACCTGCCATTCTGACATTCTAATCCTCTGACATTCTAGCTTTTTGACATTGTGAAATTCAGGAATAGTGATAACCTGACATTCTGACATTACAGCATTGTGACATTGTGAAATTCATGTATTGTGAAAACCTGACATTCTGCCATTCTGACAATGTAGCATTGTGACATAGTGACATTCTGGAATTGTGGCAACCTCACATTCAGACATTCTGACATTTTGACATTCTCACATCCTGACATTCTGACTTTCTGACATTGTGACATTCTCACATTCTCAGATTCTGACATTCTAGCATTGTGACATAGTGACATTCATGAATTGTGGCAACCTGTCATTCTGATATTCTGACATTGTAAAATTCTCACATTCTGACATAGTGACATTCTAGATTTGTGACATAGTGATATTTTTCGAATGTGACAACCTGTCATTCTGACATTCTCAAACTCTTTCATTCTCACATTCTGACATTCTGAGATTCTAGCGTTGTGACATAATGATATTCTTTAATTGTGGCAACCCGAAATTCTGACATTGTGACATTCTCACATTCTGACATTGTGACATTCTCACATTCTCTGGTTCTGACATTCTAGCATTGTGACATAGTGACATTCTTGAATCGTGGCAACCTGACATTTTGACATTCTTACATTGTGACATTCTCACATTCTGACATTCAGACATTCTAGCATTGTGACATTGTGACATTCTGGAATTGTGGCAACCTCTCATTCTGACATTCTGACATTGTGACATTCACAAATTCTGACATTCTGACTTTCTACAATTGTGAAATACTGATATTCTGGAATTGTGGCAACCTGTCATTCTGGCATTCTGACATTGTGACATTCTCACATTCTCACATTCTCACATTCTGACACTCTAGCATTGTACATTCTGATAATTTCCGACTGTGAAACCTGTCATTCTTACATCCTTACTTTGTGACAGTCTCGCATTCTCATATTGTGACATTCTAGCATTGTGACATAGTGACATTCTGGAATTGTGACAACCTGTCATTCTGAAATTCTAACATTATGTCATTATCACATTCTGACATTCTGACATTCTTGCATTGTGGCATATTGACATTCTGGAATTGTGGCAACCTGTCATTCTGAGAATCTGACATTGTGTCATTCTCGCACTCTGACATTCTGACATTCTAACATTGTGACATAGTGACATTTTTCTAATGTGAAGAAATGTCATTCTTACATTCTGACATTGTGATATTCTCCCATTCTGACATTCTGGCATTCTAGCATTGTGACATATTGATATTCTGGAATTGTGGGAACCTGATAATCTGACATTCTGATATTGTGATATTCTCACATTCTGACATTCTGACATTCTAGCATAGTGACATAGTGACATTATGGAATTGTTGGTACCTGACATTCTGCCATTCTGAAATTCCGTCATTCTCACATTCTGACATTCTGACATTCTAACATAGTGACGTAGTGGCATTTTACGACTTTGCCATCCTGTCATTCTTACATTCTGACATTGTGACCTTCTCACATTCTGACATTCTGACATTCTAGCATTGTGACATTGTGACATTCTGGAATTGTGGCAACCTGTCATTCTGACATTCTGACATTGTGACATTCTCACATTCTGACATTCTGACATTCTAATATGGTGACATAGTGATATTTTGCTACTATGACAAAATGTCATTCTGACATTCTGACATTGTGACATTCTCACAATCTGACATTCTGTCATTTTAACATTGTGACATAGTGACTTTCTGGAATTGTGGCAATCTTTCTTTATGACATTCTGACATTGTGTCATTCTCACATTCTGACATTCTGACATTGTACCATTGTGACATAGTGAAGTTATGGAATTGTGGCAACCTTTCATTCTGACATTCTGACATTCTGACATTCTGACATTCTAGCATTGTGACATAGTGACATTCTGGAATTCTGGCAACTTATATTCAGATATTCTTACATTGTGATATTCTCCCATTCTGACATTCTGACATTCTAGCATTGTGACATAGTGACATTCTGATATTGTGATATAGAGATATACTGGAATTGTGAAAACCTGTCATTCTGACATTCTGTCATTTTGACATTCTCACGTTCTGACATACTGAAATTCTAGCATTGTGACATAGTGACATTATGGAATTGTGGCAACCTGACATTTTGATATTCTGACATTGTGAATTTATAGCATTCTGACGTTCTGACATTCTAGCATTGTGACATTCTGTCATTGTGACATTCTCACATTCTGACATTCTCACATTCTGACATACTAGCATTGTGGCATAGTGACATTCTGGAATTGTGTCAACCTGACATTCTTACATTCTAGCACTGTAACATAGTGACATTCTGGAATTGTAGCAACCTGATATTCTGACATTCTGAAATTGTGACATTCTGACATTCTGACATTCTAGCATTGTGACATTCTGACATTTTGCAACTGTGAAAATCTGTCATTCTGACATTCTGACATTGTGACATTCTCACATTCAGACATTCTGACATTCTAACATTATGACTTAGTGACATTCTGGAATTGTGGCAACCTGACATTCTGACATTGTGACATTGTGACATTGTGACATTCTCATGTTCTGACATTCTGACATTCTAGCATTGTGACATAGTGACATTCTGGAATTGTGGCAATCTGTCATTCTGACATTCTGACATTCTGAAATTCCATCATTCACACGTTCTGACATTCTAGTACCGTGACATAGTGACATTATGGAATTGTTGCTACCTGACATTCTGACATTCTGACATTGTGACATTCTCACATTCTGACATTCTGACATTCTAGCATTTTGACATTCTGACCTTGCTACATTCTCACGTTCTGACTTTCTCACATTCTGACATTCTAGCATTGTGGCATAATGACATTCTGGAATTGTGTCAACCTGACATTCTGACATTCTAGCATTGTGACATAGTGACATTCTGGAATTGTGGCAACCTGACATTCTGACATTCTGACATTTTAGCATTGTGACATAGTGACATTCTGGAATTGTGGCAACCTGCCATTCTGACATTCTGCCATTCTGAAATTCCGTCATTCTCACATTCTGACATTCTAGAATTGTGACATAGTGACATTATGGAATTGTTGCAACCTGACATTCTGACATTCTGACATTGTGACATTCTGACATTGTGACATTCTGACATTCTGACATTCTAGCATTGGGACATTCTGACATTGTGGCAACCTGTCATTCTGACATTCTGACATTCTGACATTCTGAAATTCCGTCATTCTCACATTCTGACATTCTGGAATTGTGACATAGTGACGTTATGGAATTGTGGCAACCTGACATTCTGACATTCTGACATTGTGACATTCTCACATTCTGACATTCTGACATTGTAGCATTGTTGCAACCTGACATTCTGGAATTGTGGCAACCTGACATTCTGACAGTCTGATATTGTGACAACCTGACATTCTCACATTCTGACATTGTGACATTCTCACATTCTGATATTCTAGCATTTTGGCATAGTGACATTCTGGAATTGTGTCAACCTTACATTCTGACATTCTAGCATTGTAACATAGTGACATTCTGGAATTGTAGCAACCTGACATTCTGACATTCTGACATTGTGACATTCTCACATTCTGACATTCTGACATTGTAGCATTGTTGCAACCTGACATTCTGGAATTGTGGCAACCTGACATTCTGACAGTCTGATATTGTGACAACCTGACATTCTCACATTCTGACATTGTGACATTCTCACATTCTGATATTCTAGCATTTTGGCATAGTGACATTCTGGAATTGTGTCAACCTTACATTCTGACATTCTAGCATTGTAACATAGTGACATTCTGGAATTGTAGCAACCTGACATTCTGACACTCTGACATTGTGACATTCTCACATTCTGACATTCTCACATTCTGACATTCTAGCATTGTGGCATAGTGACATTCTGGAACTGTGTCCACCTGACATTCTGACATTCCAGCAGTGTGACAGAGTGACATTCAGGAATTGTGGCACTCTGTCGTTCTCACATTCTGGCATTGCGACTTTCTCACATACTGACATTCTGACATTCTAGCATTGTGACATAGATACATTCTGGAATTGTGGCAACCTGACATTCTGACTTTCTGACATTGTGACATTCTCACATTCTGACATTCTGACATTCTAGGATTGGGACATAGTGCAATTCTGGAATTGTGGCACCCTGTCGTTCTCACATTCTGACATTCCGAAATTCCGTCATTCTCACATTCTGACATTCTAGAATTGTGACATAGTGACATTATGGAATTGTTGCAACCTGACATTCTGACATTCTGACATTGTGACATTCTCCCATTCTGACATTCTGACATTCTGACATTCTAGCATTGGGACATTCTGACATTGTGACATTCTCACATTCTGACATTCTCACATTCTGACATTCTAGCATTGTGGCATAGTGACATTCTGGAATTGTGTTAACCTGACATTCTGACATTCTGACATTGCGACTTTCTCACATACTGACATTCTGACATTCTAGCATTGTGACATAGTGACATTCTGAAATTGTGGCAACCTGACATTCTGTCATACTGACATTGCGATATTCTCACATTATGACATTCTGACATTTGAGCATTGTGACATAGTGATATTCTGGAATTGTGGCAACCTGTCATTCTGACATTGTGGCATTGTGACATTCTCACATTATGACATTCTGACATTCTAGCATTTTGATATAGTGACAATTTGCGACTTTGAAAACCTGTCATTTTTATTTTCTGAGGTTGTGACATTCTCACATTATGACATAGTGACCTTCTAGCATTGTGACATAGTGACATTCTGGAATTGTGGCAACCTGTCACCCTTTCTGCTGCAATGAAGGGACGGGAACCCAGCTTGATGCAAGCTAATGTTCAGTTTATTAAGCAACAACTCAAAACTTATATACACAGAAAGGCTGCGCGCGCTAAGATCTGATTGGGAGAAGGCCAGATTCCTCAAGACAAAACACCTTAACAACTCAAAGCACTCTTAATAGTCTGAACAAAACAGTTCCCGATCGCTTCCTATTCCTATATCCTATTTCTTTACACAGCCTGCATCCAAGGCTAATGGTCAAATTCCTGCATAGCCAGCAGCTCAATCTGGCTAGCATTTTTGCCGTTATCCACATTTCCCCCTTTCTGTTGCATTATGAATATTTTCTTTGTAGCATTTTCAATCATTTTTTGCACACACTGCAAAATACAAGGAAGTAACAGCAAAAACACTGCAATAGTCATTACAATATAACACATCATTTTTAAGGTATTGCGAAGCCATCCGGTGAGACCCCATCCTGAGAATAATTTGTCCAAGGAGTCCCAATCCTTATGTTCCTGCAACCTGGCTGAGCGGTGCTGCTGTGGGGTATGTTTGGATCTGGGAAACAGGATGTCTCAGGAGCAAAGGCAAGCAAACTACGCATTCAGAGCAACACAGAGGGTTAGAGTTTTAGTAAACATACACTCACACACACACACAAAACATCCATTTTAGACAAGTGTAAGCATGAAGCAGAAACATCCTAAGCAAGCGCATTATTAGCTATTGGCCCCTGAGAAATGGCAAGTCGCCAGAGAGGAGAGACAGAAGGAACATGCTGGTGATGGATGCGATAGGCAGTGCCAACAGGGCGTCCCCTGATTCAAAGTGCACTTTTCCTCTCTCACCCACCACAGATTCTCTCCTGCTTTTACTCTTCTCAGGGTCTGCAGGGTTTCTTCCATTTGTACACTGCATCCGCGTGGCCAGTGCATGATACAGAGCCCAAATGGAGTACCTGCTTGCAAAACAATAAACTACTAAGGTTAGCTCTCTCTAAAAAATGCTAATAACCACGAATATCCTTAAAACTATCAGAATACTTTGTTCCTTACTAAGATCATTCTTCAGTCAGGGGCCTTTAGGTCCCTGATGTAGGTTCCAATTGAAAGAATCAGTGAACTAAAATATCTGTTGAGCAATATTCAAGCATTCTCTGTTAGTATCATATGTTGAAGTAAGATAGTGTGTGTTTTTGTCTCAAGTGATGCATAGTCATATTTTTAAAATTCTGATTAGTGGATGAAAGAGCCTGTTCATTTTTATATTTAATCTACCACTAAAAATAGAAAAAGCAGCACACAATAACCTAAACAATAACTAATGACAACCTAAATAATACCTAATAATTCTAATTCTAAAGCCTACATTGGTAACACAGGAAAATCACACATTTTTGTCATACCATGACCTGTGTTGTTATTAATATACCATCCAGCTGTTTTTCATCATTCACTATGGCATGCATAAGTTATTTACAATACAACAATTTACAAAACAATAAGAAACACACAATCTCAGTTATTTTGAAGGCTGGATGATATTTTTTGCCTTGAGATGAGGCCAGACATATCACACTGGAACCCATATAGGGACAGTCCATAACCTTTCTTGTGGTGTGTCTCCCGTATGGTCTTGATACTTGCTTGAATTGACATTGAGTGATCTGATAGGTTCATGCAGCACATCCCTTCGAAATCCTCACAGCCATGGCAGCAGCTGGTCTCATCCTTCTTCGGTCGTGTTTTCTTTTGTTGTCGGAGAAATCTGTTCCTCCCGGTATGGTTTCATGTTTTTCGCAGGAATCCACCTGGGGCCTTTTTCTGTGGACACACAAGCATAACCTCTCCCCCATGTGACAAGAGGGCATGGCCCCATTATCATACCTGTTTCTTGGTCTCGAATTAACACCGGAGCCTTGACTCTTATTTCAAATGTGGTGTTCGAGCTAAAATGTCGGGGATTAGCATCTAGCAGGGAACAATTTAAGAAATTAAAAACATAAAGAGCTTTATGTAGTCGTGTCACGCTCCAATATAAAGGAGGGAGACGAGGTTCTTTGATTATGTGTATACCCGATGGCGAGATTAAGACACAACGGGTCAAATGTTAGCCCAACCAGTTTATTACAATTACTAGTTGCTTAGGGATATGGGGAAGGGAAGGTGAGCGATAGAAAAGGGATAAAAAGCAAGGAGTCTTGATAGAAAGCAAGAGAGATATAATCACCACCGTGGATCCAGCGAAGTTCGTAGTCTCGAGAACTCGTCTGGTCACCGCGGGGGATGGGAGATGACAGCAAGCAGGCCTCAGGGTCTGTCTGCAGAGTTTCCCCCCTCAGGGAATTCTCCGTTTCCTCTTCGGGAGTTCTCCGTCAAAGATTTTTTCTTTGGGAGTTCTTCTCCAAAGTTGCTAGTTTAGTGAAGGCCTTTTATCCTCCATTTCTCAGGTTTTTTCTTTTTTTTCTCTGTTGTGACATACCTGGCCCAACAGATAAGCCAGCAGGGAGTGGTACCTTCATTGCCATGCACAAGCATTATCGCCTTTTGCAGTGATCAGCTTCTCCAAGCCGAACCCCGAAAAAGACAGGCTTGGCCCCACTTCTGCTTATCTTTACAACAATAAGCAGAGGCACTGTGGCACGGTGACACCCACCCAGATAACCTGCAGTTCTCACTTAGAGTCTTATCACCAGAAAGGCCTCACGAAGCAAGCTTTGAGACAATTAATAAAAGAAAACAGTTTCTGTCTTTCACACCACCCGGTGGCTCAAAGATTGCTTGAAACTGATGCGCAAACATCCGTCCACGGTGGTGAGGGGAAGGAAAGAAAAAAAAGAAGCAGTAGGGAAAAAGGGGGTGGGGGAGTAAGGGGGAGTTAAACGTTATACAATTGCTATAAAGGATTTCTTGGGCTTAGTTACAATTGTTGCTCTGATCTGTTGGACTTGTCCATGATCAGTTGAAGTGGTTACAATGTGCATAGAAGATACAACACGTTGTATAAGTTGAATAAAACATGGAATCATGCAAGGAATAAACAAAAGAGTTGCAACAACACACAACAGATAAAACAGAATACGTTTCACCCATGGGCCACCCGGAGACCAGGGAAAAGATCAGAGTCTAGGCCTTTCCAAGTTTGAACAGGAACATGGACAATTTTCCGTATACCCTGGGCAATTTGTTTAACAACTTTACCATTCATCGCTCTTTAGACAACAATTAGAGTCATTCAGTTTGCCACAAACAACCTATTCATTAACAACTAACCAAGCACTAACTGGTTTTGCAATGCCATTATCAGTACTTGTTGCATTTGTGATTTTAATTCTCAGAAAGCATGTAATCTAGTACAATTCAACAATACGTGGATTTGCCATGACTATAGATGAAACAAACATGTTTTCTAATAGGCTGAGCGAAGGCATAACTTCACCACACAGCAACACTGCATGTTGCTTCATAGTTAAGTATGAACAGAATTGTCATTTAAGCATCTCAAAAGCAATTGAAATGCTGAGAGAGATATATACTAGTTTGGCAAGTTCAAGTATTGTTATAGTCTATAGAACTTTCATGGGATAGTGTGTTTAGGATATCCCATAATATAAAACATTAGAGAAACATACACAGAAACATACACTTAACAAAACATAGACACTTTCCAACAACCATGTTTTGGATGGAACTCCTGGACTGGTGTTAAAATAAACATCTCTCTGACACTAAAAAGCATCAACAACATAATGGGTTTCTTTTTTCTGACAAATATTAGATAGGTCCCTTGGTTAATTTTCAAACCTTTTTTTTTTAGTAAGGTGGAAACACCATAGCGGAGTTACATGCAAATCATAATCAGTTTGATAAAAAGAGGTAGAAGAAGGGATCAAAAGGAACAGCGTTACTGTGCAGGGAGTAGCCAGTAAGCCAGCAAAACCTGTGAAAACTCAAACCCAAGCGTGAAGTTTAACAGACCTAAAGACAACACCCACACCCACAACAACCTGAAACATGATACTATGCAACCAAAATACAGTTCATTCAGCGTTCTAGTATGATCAAATCTTTAATATTTGTCCCAAAACACAAATGATTAAAGTCAGCTGTATTCAATCGAGGTCCAACGGGGGTCTTCTGTAAGACAAAACGAGACATTGGCTTGCCCTTTTGGGGCTTGTTAATATGGTTAAAATGAGGGAATAATCCAGTGAGTGGTACTTTGGTATTCTTTTTCTGAGGCATGCTTAGCCTTCTAAGGGTATTTAACAGGTCGTTTCCTTTTGCTGTAAGTTTTCTAATGTACATCCACCCTCCTCCCCCCCACTCACTTGAGAGGGGCGAGGGAATCAGTTTTCCTGCAGTCCTAGTGCCCGTGCTGATTCCAAAGTTGGGGGCACTCGGAGGTGGAGTATCACTTCTTTCAGGCTTTTGTTTTGGCCATCCATTAACTAACTCCTCTAACTTGTCTGTAGATAATCCATCCATTAATTCTCGTGGAATACCCTTCTGTCGTCCCAGCATCCAAAAACTATTACGTTTATGATTTATATTTCTCCCACTTGGTTTCACTGAAAATGAGACCCTTTTGAATCTGTTGTTCTCCCGGTTAGATAGGGGAGGGGTCAAATTGGCCACTGCACGCCTTACTCCCTTTGTCTCAATTTTACTGGAGGGAGAAATCACCGGTCTATATTTTCTCCCATAGTTGATTAATTCTTGGGCAACCTCCCCCCACGTCCATGCTTTATATCCAGACTGCAAGTGGTTAGGGGTTGCAGCTCCTTCTAACGCTGCCTGAATTCTTTCTCCCTGAGACATAGCCTGTATTTTCCCTTGTAGTTGTATGCCTATAGGTTTTAATGATTCAGGAAGCCCCCTAATTAAAGGAGTCATCCTCTCAGGATCAACAGGAATCATCATAGGTGATTCATGATGTGTCTGCAGCTTTCTATCATACATCATTTGCAGACAAGCAGCCTTTTGAACGCTTTCTACTAATTGATCAACTGTCCCAGTAATAGCAAGGGGGTCTCCCCTTTCTAGAGGGTTAAGACCACCTGCCCAATAGGCAGCTCTCTGTGTGAGGGACCAAGGAGCACGATTGTTACCAGTAGTTAAAAATACTCCTGGTCCCCAATAACCTTCAGCTTCCTTTTCAGTTAACAGTATTTGGTCTCCACCACTGAGACTAACTCTCCATACAAACTCGGTTTCTGATTCTTTTGGAGAACGGCTAAAATCTCTTTTCAGTTTTGCTAGTTCAGTGGCTGAAAAGGGAATTTCCTTAACATTCATTTGAGGGTCTAGATCCTCACCGTTATCAAAAGTATATTCAGTTTTTATCAAAGGACGTATTGGAGCTGGAGAGGCCTCTAATTTGTCTAGCCTTGCCTTTATTCCTTCCAGTCCTTCTAGAGGATAGATTTTTTCTTGAGGCAGACTATGGGTAACAGTGTCACTGGTATCCTTACAGTTACCCTTCAGAGCCTCTAGTAAGAGGGCTGAATTATGTTTCTCATTTTCTAATTGCCTTTTGAGTTCCTCTGTCTGTTTCTGTAGAGTTTTAACCAACTCCTGCAGTGACTCTATAGTTTGGTTCTCTGCTTTAAGCTGCTGGTCACGGAATTCAATGGCTGCAACCAGAGCCGAACCCAGTACAGCACAAATAAATGCCTTTCCTTTTCCAGCTCGGGTACGAGCATTTTTTTGCAGAACACTAATACGGTCTGAAACACTCTGCAGATTATGCCAGTTTTGCCGTGCCCAGTCCACCCCTGTTAACGAGGGCCTGGCACCGTGCTTTTCTAAAAGTTCAAATAACACATCTTCACCTTTCATTGTGACTACACTGTCGCTCATTTCTCAATATGCAGAAAAATCTACACGGAGAAAGAGAGAGGGTAAAGTATCCAAAAAGTTCGAGCCAAACAAATGCAAAAACTCAGACCACTCCTCTGTTTTACTGAGAGGAGCGTGCAAAAGACAAAGAGGATCAAAGGAAATGCTAATACGTAAATCACTTCTCACTTCTCTGTGAAGCCACACAGAGAAAAAAACTTCAAACCTCACGACTAAGCTAGGAGGTACCCTTACGTTTCGAAAATGCACAATAATCTTCACGGGTCCCAAAATCACTTAATAGGTTCCCGAGAGGCACACACATAAACAGTTTCAAAGACACAGTTAAGGTGCAATATACGGAGTGATTCTTCCTGGAGAGGTACACACGCTTAAATTACCAAATTATCACAGTTATCACTCCTCACAACTCCAGGAGGTACACACAAGGAAAGAGATTCAAATTTCACAAAGTTAAGGTTCAATATGCGGAGTGATCTTTCTGGAGAGGCACACACATCTAAATTATCAAAAATAAATATCACTCCAGACAACTCCAGAAGGTACACACATCAACTATACCTGGAAGGGCAACACTCTCGCTGTCGGGTATCCTGCCGACTACGCCATTAAGAAATGTCACGCTCCAATATAAAGGAGGGAGACGAGGTTCTTTGATTATGTGTATACCCGATGGCGAGATTAAGACACAACGGGTCAAATGTTAGCCCAACCAGTTTATTACAATTACTAGTTGCTTAGGGATATGGGGAAGGGAAGGTGAGCGATAGAAAAGGGATAAAAAGCAAGGAGTCTTGATAGAAAGCAAGAGAGATATAATCACCACCGTGGATCCAGCGAAGTTCGTAGTCTCGAGAACTCGTCTGGTCACCGCGGGGGATGGGAGATGACAGCAAGCAGGCCTCAGGGTCCGTCTGCAGAGTTTCCCCCCCTCAGGGAATTCTCCGTTTCCTCTTCGGGAGTTCTCCGTCAAAGATTTTTCTTTGGGAGTTCTTCTCCAAAGTTGCTAGTTTAGTGAAGGCCTTTTATCCTCCATTTCTCAGGTTTTTTTCTTTTTTTTTCTCTGTTGTGACATACCTGGCCCAACAGATAAGCCAGCAGGGAGTGGTACCTTCATTGCCATGCACAAGCATTATCGCCTTTTGCAGTGATCAGCTTCTCCAAGCCGAACCCCGAAAAAGACAGGCTTGGCCCCACTTCTGCTTATCTTTACAACAATAAGCAGAGGCACTGTGGCACGGTGACACCCACCCAGATAACCTGCAGTTCTCACTTAGAGTCTTATCACCAGAAAGGCCTCACGAAGCAAGCTTTGAGACAATTAATAAAAGAAAACAGTTTCTGTCTTTCACACCACCCGGTGGCTCAAAGATTGCTTGAAACTGATGCGCAAACATCCGTCCACGGTGGTGAGGGGAAGGAAAGAAAAAAAAGAAGCAGTAGGGAAAAAGGGGGTGGGGGAGTAAGGGGGAGTTAAACGTTATACAATTGCTATAAAGGATTTCTTGGGCTTAGTTACAATTGTTGCTCTGACCTGTTGGACTTGTCCATGATCAGTTGAAGTGGTTACAATGTGCATAGAAGATACAACACGTTGTATAAGTTGAATAAAACATGGAATCATGCAAGGAATAAACAAAAGAGTTGCAACAACACACAACAGATAAAACAGAATACGTTTCACCCATGGGCCACCCGGAGACCAGGGAAAAGATCAGAGTCTAGGCCTTTCCAAGTTTGAACAGGAACATGGACAATTTTCCGTATACCCTGGGCAATTTGTTTAACAACTTTACCATTCATCGCTCTTTAGACAACAATTAGAGTCATTCAGTTTGCCACAAACAACCTATTCATTAACAACTAACCAAGCACTAACTGGTTTTGCAATGCCATTATCAGTACTTGTTGCATTTGTGATTTTAATTCTCAGAAAGCATGTAATCTAGTACAATTCAACAATACGTGGATTTGCCATGACTATAGATGAAACAAACATGTTTTCTAATAGGCTGAGCGAAGGCATAACTTCACCACACAGCAACACTGCATGTTGCTTCATAGTTAAGTATGAACAGAATTGTCATTTAAGCATCTCAAAAGCAATTGAAATGCTGAGAGAGATATATACTAGTTTGGCAAGTTCAAGTATTGTTATAGTCTATAGAACTTTCATGGGATAGTGTGTTTAGGATATCCCATAATATAAAACATTAGAGAAACATACACAGAAACATACACTTAACAAAACATAGACACTTTCCAACAACCATGTTTTGGATGGAACTCCTGGACTGGTGTTAAAATAAACATCTCTCTGACACTAAAAAGCATCAACAACATAATGGGTTTCTTTTTTCTGACAAATATTAGATGTGTCCCTTGGTTAATTTCCAGACCTTTTTTTTAGGAAGTTGGAAACACCATAACGGAGTTACATGCAAATCATAATCAGTTTGATAAAAAGAGGTAGAAGAAGGGATCAAAAGGAACAGCGTTACTGTGCAGGGAGTAGCCAGTAAGCCAGCAAAACCTGTGAAAACTCAAACCCAAGCGTGAAGTTTAACAGACCTAAAGACAACACCCACACCCACAACAACCTGAAACATGATACTATGCAACCAAAATACAGTGCATTCAGCGTTCTAGTATGATCAAATCTTTAACATTTGTCCCAAAACACAAATGATTAAAGTCAGCTGTATTCAGTCGAGGTCCAACGGGGGTCTTCTGTAAGACAAAACGAGACATCGGCTTGCCCTTTTGGGGCTTGTTAATATGGTTAAAATGAGGGAATAATCCAGTGAGTGGTACTTTGGTATTCTTTTTCTGAGGCATGCTTAGCCTTCTAAGGGTATTTAACAGGTCGTTTCCTTTTGCTGTAAGTTTTCTAATGTACATCCACCCTCCTCCCCCCCACTCACTTGAGAGGGGCGAGGGAATCAGTTTTCCTGCAGTCCTAGTGCCCGTGCTGATTCCAAAGTTGGGGGCACTCGGAGGTGGAGTATCACTTCTTTCAGGCTTTTGTTTTGGCCATCCATTAACTAACTCCTCTAACTTGTCTGTAGATAATCCATCCATTAATTCTCGTGGAATACCCTTCTGTCGGCCCAGCATCCAAAAACTATTACGTTTATGATTTATATTTCTCCCACTTGGTTTCACTGAAAATGAGACCCTTTTGAATCTGTTGTTCTCCCGGTTAGATAGGGGAGGGGTCAAATTGGCCACTGCACGCCTTACTCCCTTTGTCTCAATTTTACTGGAGGGAGAAATCACCGCTCCATATTTTCTCCCATAGTTAATTAATTCTTGGGCAACCTCCCCCCACGTCCATGCTTTATATCCAGACTGCAAGTGGTTAGGGGTTGCAGCTCCTTCTAACGCTGCCTGAATTCTTTCTCCCTGAGGCATAGCCTGTATTTTTCCTTGCAGTTGTATGCCTATAGATTTTAGTGATTCAGGAAGCCCCCTAATTAAAGGAGTCATCCTCTCAGGATCAACAGGAATCATCATAGGTGATTCATGATGTGTCTGCAGCTTTCTATCATACATCATTTGCAGACAAGCAGCCTTTTGAACGCTTTCTACTAATTGATCAACTGTCCCAGTAATAGCAAGGGGGTCTCCCCTTTCTAGAGGGTTAAGACCACCTGCCCAATAGGCAGCTCTCTGTGTGAGGGACCAAGGAGCACGATTGTTACCAGTAGTTAAAAATACTCCTGGTCCCCAATAACCTTCAGCTTCCTTTTCAGTTAACAGTATTTGGTCTCCACCACTGAGATTAACTCTCCATACAAACTCAGTTTCTGATTCTTTTGGAGAACGGCTAAAATCTCTTTTCAGTTTTGCTAGTTCAGTGGCTGAAAAGGGAATTTCCTTAACATACATTTGAGGGTCTAGATCCTCACCGTTATCAAAAGTATATTCAGTTTTTATCAAAGGACGTATCGGAGCTGGAGAGGCCTCTAATTTGTCTAGCCTTGCCTTTATTCCTTCCAGTCCTTCTAGAGGATAGATTTTTTCTTGAGGCAGACTATGGGTAACAGTGTCACTGGTATCCTTACAGTTACCCTTTAGAGCCTCTAGTAAGAGGGCTGAATTATGTTTCTCATTTTCTAATTGCCTTTTGAGTTCCTCTGTCTGTTTCTGTAGAGTTTTAACCAACTCCTGCAGTGACTCTATAGTTTGGTTCTCTGCTTTAAGCTGCTGGTCACGGAATTCAATGGCTGCAACCAGAGCCGAACCCAGTACTGCACAAATAAATGCCTTTCCTTTTCCAGCTCGGGTACGAACATTTTTCTGCAGAACACTAATACGGTCTGAAACACTCTGCAGATTATGCCAGTTTTGCCGTGCCCAGTCTACCCCTGTTAACGAGGGCCTGGCACCGTGCTTTTCTAAAAGTTCAAATAACACATCTTCACCTTTCATTGTGACTACACTGTCGCTCATTTCTCAATATGCAGAAAAATCTACACGGAGAAAGAGAGAGGGTAAAGTATCCAAAAAGTTCGAGCCAAACAAATGCAAATGCTCAGATCGCTCCTCTGTTTACTGAGGGGAGCATGCAAAAGACAAAGAGGATCAAAGGAAATGCTAATACGTAAATCACTTCTCACTTCTCTGTGAAGCCACACAGAGAAAAAAAAACTTCAAACCTCACGACTAAGCTAGGAGGTACCCTTACGTTTCGAAAATGCACAATAATCTTCACGGGTCCCAAAAATCACTTAATAGGTTCCCGAGAGGCACACACATAAACAGTTTCAAAGACACAGTTAAGTTTCAATATGTGGAGTGATCTTCCTGGAGAGGTGCTCGCGTTAGATCGAATTATCACTCCTTGCATCTCCAGGAGGTGCACACAGGAAAAGGATCAACTTTACTTAAAGTTCCCACAAACACAGCTAAGGTGCAATATACGGAGTGATTCTTCCTGGAGAGGTACACACGTCTAAATGACCAAATTATCACAGTTATCACTCCTCACAACTCCAGGAGGTACACACAAGAAAAGAGATTCAAGTTTCACAAAATTAAGGTTCAATATGTGGAGTGATCTTTCTGGAGAGGCACTCACATCTAAATTATCAAGAATAAATATCACTCCAGACAACTCCAGAAGGTACACACATCAACTATACCTGGAAGGGCAACACTCTCGCTGTCGGGTATCCTGCCGACTACGCCATTAAGAAATGTCACGCTCCAATATAAAGGAGGGAGACGAGGTTCTTTGATTATGTGTATACCCAATGGCGAGATTAAGACACAACGGGTCAAATGTTAGCCCAACCAGTTTATTACAATTACTAGTTGCTTAGGGATATGGGGAAGGGAAGGTGAGCGATAGAAAAGGGATAAAAAGCAAGGAGTCTTGATAGAAAGCAAGAGAGATATAATCACCACCGTGGATCCAGCGAAGTTCGTAGTCTCGAGAACTCGTCTGGTCACCGCGGGGGATGGGAGATGACAGCAAGCAGGCCTCAGGGTCCGTCTGCAGAGTTTCCCCCCCTCAGGGAATTCTCCGTTTCCTCTTCGGGAGTTCTCCGTCAAAGATTTTTCTTTGGGAGTTCTTCTCCAAAGTTGCTAGTTTAGTGAAGGCCTTTTATCCTCCATTTCTCAGGTTTTTTTCTTTTTTTTTCTCTGTTGTGACATACCTGGCCCAACAGATAAGCCAGCAGGGAGTGGTACCTTCATTGCCATGCACAAGCATTATCGCCTTTTGCAGTGATCAGCTTCTCCAAGCCGAACCCCGAAAAAGACAGGCTTGGCCCCACTTCTGCTTATCTTTACAACAATAAGCAGAGGCACTGTGGCACGGTGACACCCACCCAGATAACCTGCAGTTCTCACTTAGAGTCTTATCACCAGAAAGGCCTCACGAAGCAAGCTTTGAGACAATTAATAAAAGAAAACAGTTTCTGTCTTTCACAAGTCGCTCCTCAGGAGGGGAAGCTCCCATTCCCCCCTTTTGTTGTGCTAATAGACGAAAAAAGGGTAACTCCGGGGCACACCGGTGAGCTTGTCTGTTAGAGATAGCTGTGGCGACTTTTTGCAAAGCATTGGCAGCTTCAGAGCCAAGACTGCGGGGAGAGCGCAAATCAGAATACCCTTTTAGGAGTTCAAAAAGGGGATATAAATCCACATTGGAGATACCCAACAGTGGTCGGACCCAATTAATTGCTCCCAACAATTTTTGTACATCATGTAAATTACATGACTTTGTATTTATAAGGGCTGGGGAATTACAGTCTGGGCTCTAATGCGCCAGCCTAAATATTTCCACGGTGGTGTCTTTTGAATTTTTTCAGGTACAATACAGAAACCTGCCACATTAACAGCAGTTGTAACAAAGGCTACAGCTTCCTCCATGATCTCGTGATGTTGTGCAGCCACTAAGATATCATCCATATAATTATACAATAAAACATTTGGCATTGTGTCTCGAATGGGGCTAAGCACTTTAGCTACATACCACTGACAAATTGTGGGGCTATTTTTCATTCCTTGTGGCAGCACAACCCACTGGTATTTCTGCAATGGTGCTTGCATATTGATGCTTGGAACTGAAAATGCAAATCGAGGGGCATCATCAGGGTGTAATGGAACATTAAAGAAGCAGTCTTTAAGAAATAACAGTCAAATGCCAATCTCGGGGAATCATTGTGGGTGATGGGAGACCTGGTTGAAGGGCTCCCATATTTTCCACAGCATCATTAATTTTTCTGAGGTCATGGAGCAAGCGCCATTTACCGGTTTGTTTCTTAATTACAAATACAGGTGAGTTCCAAGGACTAGTGGAAGGTACAATATGTCCTTTTGCTAGTTGTTCTGCTACTAAATCTTGGAGGGCGCAAAGTTTTTCTAACGGAAGGGGCCATTGATCCACCCATCTAGGGGTATCTGTTTTCCATATTAGCTTAAGGGTGTCGCGCCTCTCAGTGGCCCCTTCAAAAAATCTGACTTTATAGTAACTCCCCACTGAGCCATAACATCAGGGCCCCATAATATCATTGGAATTGGTAACACAAATGGTTTGATGGTAGCTATTCGATCCTCAGGTCCTTTGATTTGGATAAATTCAGCGCTTTGCTGGCTGTTCCTCGCACCTCCCACCCCTGCTAATGTATGTGATGCCAATGTTAGAGGCCATAGGGGTGGCCATTTGGATAGAGAGATGACAGTCATATCAGCTCCTGTGTCCAAAATTCCTGTTAAGATAATTCGTTGCTGGTTTCTTTGTAAAGTACATTGCAAGGTCGGTCTGGACGAGGTTACAGATTGTGTCCAAAAAATAGCTGGGGGTCCTGTAGATCCAAAACCCCCCTTTCTTTTTTCCTGGGATACACCATTGCTAGTAATTGCTGGAAAAAGAATCAATTGGGCTATGTGGGTACCCTTTACCACAGTACATGGTGGCATGGGTGTCCACGCCATAATTTTTATGATTTGTGAATCAGAGTCAATAACCCCTGGTAAAATGAATAAACCTGTTAAGGTTGTAGATGATCTTCCTAGAATTAAACCGTGTGTCCCCGGTGGTAATGGACCAGTAGCATTTGAATCTAATAAATGCACTGAGGAATCAATCAATGTTACTGTATGTGAGGTTGCCAGGTCCAAGCCTGCGCCCCCTGAGGCGACCGGGCTCCCCCCGTCGAGGGCATCGAGACAGCAGGCCGCAGGCAGGGTTGCAGGCGCGGCCGTCTGAGCACTCGGCGCGGCAACCCGTGTCGGAGCGTGGGGCCGCCCCGCGCCCCCCCCCGAGCCTCCCGAAGGCGACCGTCCCTGTCAACCAAAGCGCGAGTGACACCGGCTCTCAAAGTGTCCCCACCCCCGGCATCGCGGACAGATAGAAACGTCCCCAGGTTCTCCCACACAGCCCCGCCCAGAAAGGAGACAGCTCTCTCCAATATGCCACATCCAAAACACACCACACGACTGGAAGCGGGGCTCTGCCTCCCCACATTTATTGCAGCAAAAGCAGCAGCCATTGTCTCACACCCGTGATCTGCAGCTCCCAAATGACTGCACGCCTGCATCACCTCAGAGAGAGTGGGGATAGGAGCAGCTGAAACAGGGGGTCTCAAGGGAGTCATATCAGAGGAGGATTCCCCCTCTATACTAAGGGAAGGAGCACATGATTTAGATTCCTTAGATTTAAGAGTCTCAAAAATAGTTCTCCAAGGGGCTAAAAGTTTCTGCGCAGCAGAATCGCCTTGGGTGGATGCGTCCCACAACTTAAACCCAGCTCGATCCCATAATTCTAGCGTAAAAATGGTGGAAGAATATGTATCAGGGATTTATCCCGTACCCACTGCAAGATGAGGTGTAAGTCAGCGCTAGAGAGAGTCTTTTCATGCTTCGAGATTAAATCCCGCATAATATAAAATACGTCCCGCTCTTCACAAGATATGTGATTTCTCATAGTTACCCCAAGCTCACCTACCAATCGCGAGGAGGAGATTGTACGGATCCGTTTTCCTGCTTCCTTTCAGCAGCTGATTCTCAAGGTATTCCGTGTTGTCCTGCTTCCTTTCAGCAGCTAATTCTAGAGTTCTTCGGGTCTTGCAGCCGGATTATTCAAAGTCCCGAATGTCGGGGTCACCATTTGCTGCAATGAAGGGACGGGAACCCAGCTTGATGCAAGCTAATGTTCAGTTTATTAAGCAACAACTCAAAACTTATATACACAGAAAGGCTGCGCGCGCTAAGATCTGATTGGGAGAAGGCCAGATTCCTCAAGACAAAACACCTTAACAACTCAAAGCACTCTTAATAGTCTGAACAAAACAGTTCCCGATCGCTTCCTATTCCTATATCCTATTTCTTTACACAGCCTGCATCCAAGGCTAACGGTCAAACTCCTGCATAGCCAGCAGCTCAATCTGGCTAGCTTTTTTGCCGTTATCCACACCTTTCATTCTGACATTGTGACTTTCCCACATTCTGACGTACTCACATTCTAGCATTGTGACATACTGACATTCTGGAACTGTGACAACCTGACATTCTGACATTCTGAAATTCTTACATTCTGACATTCTGACATTCTAGCATTGTGACATAGTAACATTATGGAATTGTTGCAACCTGACATTCTGACATTCTGACATTGTGACATTGTCACATTCTGACATTTTGATATTGTAGCATTGTGACATAGTGACATTCTGGAATTGTGGCAACGTGTCATTCTGACATCTGACTTTGTGACATTCTCACATTCTGACATTCTGACATTCTAGCATTGTGACATAGTAACATTATGGAATTGTTGCAACCTGACATTCTGACATTCTGACATTGTAGCATTGTAGCATTGTGACATTCTGACATTGTGACATTCTCACATTCTGAGATTCTGACATTCTAGCTTTATGACATAGTGACATTTTGCGACTGTGACAACCTGTCATTCTGACATTCTTACTTTATGACTTTCTCACATTCTGACATTCTGACATCCTAGAATTGTGACATAATGACATTCTGGAATTGTGGCAACCAGAAATACTGACATTCTGAAATTTGACATTTTCAAATTCTGACATTCTGACATTGTAGCATTGTGACATAGTGACATTCTGGAATACAGGTAACCTGTCATTCTGACATTCTGACATTGTGACATTGTGACATTCTGACATTCTAGCATTGTGACATAGTGATATTCTGGAATTGTGGCGACTTATAGTCAGATATTCTTACATTGTGATATTCTCACATTCTGACATTCTGACATTGTAGCATTGTGACATAGAGACATTCTGAAATTGTGGCAACCTGCATTCTGACATTCTGACATTGTGACATTCACACATTCTGACATTCTATCATTGTGGCATAGTGATATTCAGGAATTGTGGTAACCTGTCATTCTGACATTCTGACATTCTGACATTGTAGCATTGTGACATAGTGACATACTGGAATTGTGGCAACCTGTCATTCTGATATTCTGACATTGTGTCTTTCTGACTTTCTGACATTGTTACATT
This sequence comes from Callipepla californica brunnescens, assembly GCA_023055505.1. Lineage (NCBI taxonomy): Eukaryota > Metazoa > Chordata > Aves > Galliformes > Odontophoridae > Callipepla > Callipepla californica. The sequence continues at coordinate 927,313 of JALIRH010000112.1, read as the reverse complement.
CTGACATTCTGACATTCTAGCATTGTGACATAGTGACATTCTGGAATTGTGGCAACCAGACATTCTGACATTCTGACATTGTGTCTTTCTGACTTTCTGACATTGCTACATTCTGATATTCTGACATTCTAGCATTGTGACATAGTGAAATTCTGGAATTGTGGCAACCAGACATTCTGACATTCTGACATTGTGACATTCTCAAGTTCTCATTTCTGACATTCTAGCATTGTGACATAGTGAAATTCTGGAATTTTGGCAACCTGTCATTCTGACATTCTGAAGTGGTGACATTCTCACATTCTGACATTCTGACATTCTAGCATTGTGACATAGTCACATTCTGGAATTGTGGCAAACTGTCATTCTGACATTCTAACATTGTGACATTCTCACATAATGACATTCTGACATTGTTTCATTCTCATATTATGACATTCTGACACTCTTGCATTGTGGCATTGTGACATTCTGGAATTGTGGCAACCTGTCATTCTGACATTCTGTCACTGTGACATTCTCACATTCTGACATTCTGACATTCCAGCATTGTGACAGAGTGACACCCTGGAATTGTGGCAACCCATCATTCTCACATTCTGACATTGTGACATTCTCACGTTCTGACATTCTGACATTCTAGCATTGTAACATAGTGACAGTCAGGAATTGTGGCAGCCTGACATTCTGACATTTTGACATTGTGATATTCTCACATTCTGACATTCTAACATTCTAGCATTGTGACTTAGTGACATTTTGCGACTTTGAAAACCTGTTATTCTGAGATTCAGATATTCTGACATTCTAACATTTTGATATAGTAACATTTTCTGAATGTGACAACCTGTCATACCAACATTCTGACATTGTGACATTCTAACATTCTGACATTGTGACATTCTCACATTCTGACGTTCAGACATTCTAGCATTGTGACATAGTGACATTCTGGAATTGTGGCAACCTGTCATTCTGACATTCTGTCACTGTTACATTCTCACATTCTGACATTCTGACATTCTGCCATAGTGATACAGTGACATTTTGCGACTTTGAAAAGCTGTCATTCTGATATTTTGACGTTGTTATATTCTCACATTCTGATTCTGACATTCTAGCATTGTAACATAGTGACAGTCAGGAATTGTAGTAACCTGTCATTCTGACATTCTGACATTCTGACGTTCTCACATTCTGACATTCTGACATTCTAGCATTGTGACATAGTGACATTCTGGAGTTGTAGTAACCTGTCATTCTGACATTCTGACATTCTGACGTTCTCACATTCTGACATTCAGACATTCTATCATTGTGACATAGTGACATTTTGCGACTTTGAAAACCTGTCATTCTGGCATTCTGATATTGTGAAATTCTCACATTCTGACATTGTGTCATTCTAGCATTGTGACATAGTGTGTTGCTGGAATTGTGTCAACCTGACATGCTGACATCCTGACATTGTGACTTTCTGACATTCTGACATTGTGACATTCTCATATTTTGACATTCTGACATTCTAGCATTGTGACATAGTGACATTTTGCGACTGTGGCAACCTGTCATTCTGACATTGTGACATTCTCACATTCTGACATTCTGACATTCTAGCATTGTGACATAGTGACATTCTGGAATTGTGACTCTGGAGGGTTTTATGCAAGACTGGCTAAAGAGCAAGGGGCACAGCAAGGGAAACCTCTTGCATATGTCCGAGATAGGCCAAGAGTGGCTTTACAGGGACTAGTTACAGCTGTCCAAGCAGAAAAAAAAGTGATGTTACAATTGTTGCAACTCAAGTGAAGACGTAATGCTGCACTGACCAATCACAAAACTAGGCCACAGTAACCTTACTGCAACATGAGGGTGTAGGAGTTAGGATTGAGGAAGTAGTGACCAATGAAACCTCAGCTTAACCGTAAGAATTAACAATGAAACTTTCGCCTCACTGTCACGGTGTTATCCGTGACAGTAACCCAAGGGGGAACCGAGAAGGGAAAAAGAAAGGGAGAGGGAAAAAAAAATTCAAGCTGCCGCGCGGCTGCCTCAGCAGAGCCGCGTGCTCCAGGGGGAGGGGAAACAGAGGGGATTGAGGGTCTGTAAAGAAAAACACAACGGCACGATCTGAGAAGGAACGGTAACTTTACCAAATCTAATAAAATTGAACAATTGAGAGAGAGAGACAAATTTTCCAAACCAGAAAACTGGGAGCTTACGTTGCACGTGCTGAACTCCTCACAGCTGCCCGGAGAGCACGCCACCCAAAAAGCGCGGGCCTCCCGACCAGTGCGGAGCTCCGCCCCTCCCCTGCACCCACAGCATTAACTCCTTGACGGCCTGCATGATGTGAAGCTGGGACTTCCTGATGACCACCTGGTGTCCTTGTCTCACTTCACTGCGACAAATGGTACTCACCGCAATTCTGACATTCTGACATTCTAGCATAGTCATATAGTGACATTTTGCGACTTTGAAAACCTGTCATTCTGATTTTCTGAGGTTGTGACATTTTCACATTATGACATAGTGACATTCTAGCATTGTGACATAGTGACATTCTGGAATTGTGGCAACTTATATTCAGATATTCTGACACTGTGACATTCTCACATACTGACATTCTGACATTCTAGCATTGTGCCATTCTGACATTGTGACATTCTCATATTCTGACATTCTCACATTCTGACATTCTCATATTCTGACATTCTAGCATTGTGGCATAGTGACATTCTGGAATTGTGTCAACCTGACAATCTGGCATTCTAGCATTGTAACATAGTGACATTCTGGAATGTAGTAACCTGACATTCTGACATTCTGACATTGTGACATTCTCACATTCTGACATTCTAAGATTGTGACATAGTGACATTCTTTATTTGTAGCAACCTGTCATTTTGACATTCTGACATAGTGACATTCTCACATTCTGACATTCAGACATTCTAGCATTGTGACACAGTGACATACTGGAATTGTGGCAACCTGACATTCTGACATTCTGATATTGTGACATTCCCACACTCTGACATTCTCACATTCTAGCATTCTGACATTCTGAAATTGTGACATTCTCACATTCTGACATTCTCACATTCTGACATTCTAGCATTTTGACATAGTTACCTAATGGAATTGTGGCAACCTGGCATTCTGACATTGTAGCATTGTAACATAGTGATCTAATGGAATTGTGGCAACCTGACATTCTGACATTGTGACATTCTCACATTCTGACAATCTAGCATTGTGAGATAGTGATATTCTTGAACTGTAGCAACCTCTCATTTTGACATTGTGACATAGTGACATTCTCACATTCTGATGTTCTGACATTCTAGCATTTTGACATTGTGACATTTTGCGACTGTGAAAATCTGTCATTCTTACATTCTGACATTGTGACATTCTCACTTTCTGACATTCTGACATTCTAGCATTGTGACATAGTGATATTCTTGAATTTTTGCAACCTGTCATTCTGTCATTCTGAAATTCTGTCATTCCCATATTCTCATATTCTGACATTCTAGAACTGTGACGTAGTGACATTCTGGAATTGTGGCAACCTGACACTCTGATATTCTGACATTGTGACATTCTCACATTCTGACATTATGACATTCTAGCATTGTGACATAGTGACATTTTGCGACTTTGAAAACCTGTCATTCTGACATTCTGACATTGTGACAATCTCACATTCTGACATTCTGACATTCTAGAATTGTGACATAGTGACAGTCTGGAATTGTGGCAACCTGACATTCTGACAATGTGACATTTTGATATTCTCACATTCTGACATTCTGACATTCTAGCATTGTGACATAGTGACATTCTGGAATTGTGGCAAACTGACATGCTGACATTCTGATATTGTGACTTTCTGACATTCAGACATTGTAACATTCTCACATTTGAACATTCTGACAATCTAGCATTGTGACATAGTGATATTCTGTAATCGTGACAACCTGTCATTCTCACATTCTGACATTGCGACATTCTCACATTCTGACATTCTGACATTCCAGCTTTGCGACATAGTGACATTCTGGAATTGTGGCAACCTGACATTCTGAAATTCTGACATTGTGACTTTCAGACATACTGACATTGTGACATTCTCACATTCTGACATTCTGATATTCTAGCATTGTGACGTAGTGACATTCTGGAATTGCGACAACCTCTCATTCTCATATTGTGACATTCTCACATTCTGACATTCTGACATTCTAGAATTGTGACATTCTGACATTCTGGAATTCTGGCAACCTGTCATTCTTACACTGTGAGATTGTGACATTCTGACATTTTAACATTGTGACATTCTGACATTCTGACTTTCTAGCATTGTGATATAGCTACATTCTGGAATTGTGACTGGAGGATTTTATGCAAGACTGGCTAAAGAGCAAGGGGCACAGCAAGGGAAAATTCTTGCACATGTCTGAGTTAGGCCAAGTGTGGCTTTACAGGGACTAGTTACAGCTGTCCATACAGAAAAAGGGATGTTACAATTGTTGCAACTCAAGTGAAGATGTAATGCTGTACTGACCAATCACAAAACTAGGCCACAGTAACCTTACTGCAACATGAGGGTGTAGGAGTTAGGATTGAGGAAGTAGTGACCAATGAAACCTCAGCTTAACCGTAAGAATTAACAATGAAACTTTCGCCTCACTGTCACGGTGTTATCCGTGACAGTAACCCAAGGGGGAACCGAGAAGGGAAAAAGAAAGGGAGAGGGAAAAAAAAAATCAAGCTGCCGCGCAGCCGCCTCAGCAGAGCCGCGTGCTCCAGGGGGAGGGGAAACAGAGGGGATTGAGGGTCTGTAAAGAAAAACACAACGGCACGATTTGAGAAGGAACGGTAACTTTACTAAATCTAATGAAATTTTCGCCTCACTGACATCACTAACCAATTAGGAGCTCGGGTTTTGCAATATATATGGACTTCATTACTACCAACATAAATGTACGCTACTTTCTGATTAAAGTTGGGACTTGCTGATGACCACCTGGTGTCCTTGTCTCCCTTCACTGCATCAAATGGTGCTCACCGCATAGGATTACAACATGTGACAACCTCGCATTCTGACATTCTGACATTGTGACATTCCCACATTCTGATATTCTGACATTCTGTCATTCTATCATTGTGACATATTGACATATTGCAATTGTGACAACCTGTCAATCTGACATTCTGGAATCCCGGCATTCTCACATTCTGACATTCTGACATTCTAGCATTGAAATATAGCAACATTCTCGAAATGTGACAACCTGTCATTCTGAGATTCTGACATTCTGACATTCTCACATTCTGACATTATGGCATTGTGACATTCTCACTATCTGACATTCTGATATTCTAGCATTGTGACATAGTGATATTCTGGAATTGTGGCAACCTGTCATTCTGACATTCTGACATTGTAACATTCTCACATTCTTACATTCTGACATTCTAGGATTGTGACATAGTGACATTCTGCAATTGTGGCAACGTGTCATTCTGACATTCTGACATTCTGACATTCTAGCATTGTGAGATTCTGACATTCTAGCATTGTGAGATAGTGACATTTTGCGACTGTGAAAACCTGTCATTCTGACATTCTGACATTGTGACATTTACACATTCTTACATTCTGACATTCTAGCATTGTGAGATAATGACATTCTGGAATTGTGGTAATCTGTCATTCTGACACTGTGACATTGTGACATCTCACATTCTCACATTCTGACATTGTAGCATTGTGACATAGTGACATTCTGGAATTGTGGCAACTTATATTCTGATATTCTAACATTGTGACATTCTCAATTTGTGACATTCTGACATTGTAGGATTGGGAGAGAGTGACATTCTTGAATTGTGGCAACGTGTCATTCTGACATTCTGACATTCTGACATTCTAGCATTGTGACATAGTGACACTTTGCGACTGTGGCAACCTGACATCTTCACATCCTGACATTGTGATATTCTCACGTTCTGACATTCTGACATTAGAGAATTGTGACATAGTGACATTCTGGAATTATGGCAACCCGTCATTCTGACATTCTGACATTCTGATATTGTGACATTCTGACATTCTGACATTCTAGAATTATGACATAGTGACATTTTCCGACTTTGAAAACCTGTCATTCTGACATCCTGATATTGTGAAATTCTCACATTCTGACTTTCTAACATTCTAGAATTCTGACATAGTGACATTCTGGAATTGTGGCATTCTGACATTGTGGCATTCTGACATTGTGACATTCTCACATTCTGATATTCTGAGATTCTAGCATTGTGACATTGTCACATTATGACATTCTGAATTTCTAGCATTGTGAAATAGTGACATTCTGGAATTGTGGCAACGTGACATTGTGACATTCTGACATTGTGACATTCTGACATTCTAGCATTGTGATATAGTGTCATTTTGTGACAGTGACAACCTGTCATACTGACATTCTGACATTGTGACCTTCTGACATTCTAACATTGTGACATTCTCACATTCTCACATTCTGACAATCTAGCATTGTGACATAGTGACATTCTGGAAATGTGGCAACCTGAATTTCTGACATTCTGACATTGTGAATTTCTAACATTCTGACATTCTAGCATTGTGACATATTGACATTCTGGAATGGTGGCAACCTGACATTCTGACATTCTGACGTTCTCACATTCTGACATTCTGACATTCTAGCTTTTTGACATAATGAATTTCTGGATTTGTGGCAACCTGTCATTCTGACATTCTGAGATTTTGATATTCTCATATTCTGACATTCAGACATTCTATCATGGTGACATAGTGACATTTTGCGACTTTGAATACCTGTCATTCTGGCATTCTTATATTGTGAAATTCTCACATTCTGACATCCTGACATTCTAGCATTGTGACATAGTGATATTTTGCGACTTTGAAAAGCTTTTATTCTGAGATTCGGATATTCTGACATTCTAGCATTGTGATATAGTGACATTTTGTGACTGTGACAACCTGTGGTACTGACATTCTGACATTGTGAATTTCTGATATTCTGACATTGTGACATTCTCACATTTTGGCATTCTGACATTCTAGCATTGTGACATAGTGACATTTTGCGACTGTGGCAACGTGACATCCTCAAACTCTGACATTTTTACTTTCTCACATTCTGTCATTCTGACATTCTAGCATTGAGACATAGTGACATTTTGCGACTGTGGCAACCTGTCATTCTGACATTTTGACTTTCTCACATTCTGACATTCTGACAATCTAGCATTGTGATATAGCTACATTCTGGAATTGTGACTGTGGAGGATTTTATGCAAGACTGGCTAAAGAGCAAGGGGCACAGCAAGGGAAACCACTTGCATATGTCTGAGATAGGACAAGAGTGGCTTTACAGGGACTAGTTACAGCTGTCCAAGCAGAAAAAGGGATGTTACAATTGTTGCAACTCAAGTGGAGACGTAATGCTCTACTGACCAATCACAAAACTAGGCCACAGTAACCTTACTGCAACATGAGGGTGTAGGAGTTAGGATTGAGGAAGTAGTGACCAATGAAACCTCAGCTTAACCGTAACAATTAACAATGAAACTTTCGCCTCTCTGACATCACTAACCAATTAGGAGCGCAGGTTTTGTAATATGTACGAAGTTTATTACTACGAACATAAATGTACTCAGCTTTCTGATTAAAGTTGGGACTTGCTGATGACCACCTGGTGTCAAATTTGACATTGTCAAATTATGACATTCTCACATTCTAGCATTGTGACATAGTGACATTCTGGAACAGTGACAACTTGGCATTCTGATATTCTGACACTGTGACATTGTCACATTCTGACATTCTATAATTCTAGCATTGTGACGCAGTGACATTCTGGAATTGTGACAACCTGTCATTCTGGTATTGAGACATTCTCTCATTCTGACATTCTGACATTCTGGCACTGTGACATATTGACATTTTGCTACTCTGACAACCTGTCATTGTGAAATTGTGACATTCTGACATTATGATATTGTGACATTCTCAAATTCTGACATTCTTACATTCTTGCATTGTGTCATAATGACATTTTTTAATTCTGGCAACCTGTCATTCTGACATTCTGACAATGTAGCATTCTGACATAGTGACATTCTGGAATTGTGGCAACGTGTCATTCTGAAATTCTGACATTGTGAATTTCTCGCATTCTGTCCTTCTAGCATTGTGACATAGTGACATTCTTGAATTGTAGCTACCTGTCATTTTGAAATACTGACATAGTGACATTCTCACGTTCTGACATTCTGACATTCTAGCATTGTGACATAGTGACATTTTGCGACTTTGAAAAACTGTCATTCTGATATTCTGACGTTCTGACATTCTGACATTCTGACATTCTAGCATTGTGACATAGTGACATTTTGCGACTGTGGCAACCTGACATCTCCACATCCTGACATTGTGATATTCTCACGTTCTGACAATCTGACATTCGAGCATTGTGACATAGTGACATTCTGGAATTGTGGTAACCTGACATTCTGACTTTCTGACATTGTGACATTCTCACATTCTGACATTCTGACATTCTGACATTCTGACATTCTAGTATTGTGACATAGTGACATTCTGGAATTATGGTAACCCTTCATTCTGACATTGTGACATTGTGACATTCTGACATTCTAAAATTGTGACATGGTGACATTCTGGAATTTTGGCAACCTGTCATTCTGACATTCTGACATTGTGACATTCCAGCATTATGACATATTGATATTCTGGAATTGTAGCAACCTGTCATTCTGGCATCCTGACATTGTGACATTCTCACATTCTGATATTCTGACATTCTAGCATTGTGACATTGTCATATTATGATATTCTGACATTCTAGCATTGTGACATTGTCATATTATGACATTCTGACATTCTAGCATTGTGACATAGTGACATTCTGGAATTGTGGCAACGTGATCTTCTCACATTCTGACATTGTGACATTCTCACATTCTGACATTCTGACATTCTGACATTGTAACATTGTGACATTCTCACATTCTGACATTCTAGCATTGTGACATAGTAGCATTCTGGAATTGTAGTAACCTGTCATTCTGACATTCTGACATTCTGAAGTTCTCACATTCTGACATTCTGACATTCTAGTATTTTGAAATAGTGGCATTCTGGAATTGTGGCAACCTGACTTTCTGATATTCTGACATTGTGAATTTCTAACATTCTGACATTCTGACATTCTAGCATTGTGATATAGTGTCATTTTGTGACAGTGACAACCTGTCATACCAACATTCAGACACTGTGACTTTCTGACATTCTAACATTGTGACATTCTCACATTCTCACATTCTGGCATTCTAGCATTGTGACATAGTGACATTCTGGAATGGTGACAACTTGTCATTCTGACATTCTGCAATTCTTATTTTTTGACATTCTGCCATTGTGACATACTCACATTCTGACATTCTGACTTTCTAACATTGTGACATAGTGACATATTCCGACTTTGAAAACCTGTCATTCTGACATTCTGATATTGTGAAATTCTCACATTCTGACATTGTGACATTCTAGAATTTTGACATTCTCACATTCTGGAATTGTGGCAACCTGTCATTCTGACATTGTGACATTGTGACATTCTCACATTCTGAAATTCTGACGTTCCAGCATTGTGACATAGTGACATTCTGGTATCGTGCCAATGTGACATTCTCACATTCTGACATTCTGACATTCTAGCATTGTGACATAGTGATATTTTGCGACTTTGAAAAACTGTTATTCTGAGATTCAGATATTCTGACATTCTAGCATTGTGATATAGTGACATATAGTGAGTGTGACAACCTGTGGTACTGTCATTCTGACATTGTGATTTTCTGACAATCTGACATTGTGAGATTCTCACATTATGACATTCTGAGGTTCTCACATTCTGACATTCTGACATTCTAGCATTTTCACATAGTGACATTCTGGAATTGTGGCAACCTGTCATTCTGACATTCTGAGATTCTAACATTCTCACATTCTGACATTCTAGCATTGTGACATAGTGACATTCTGGAATGGTGACAACTTGTCATTCTGACATTCTGCAATTGTGATTTTCTGACATTCTGCCATTGTGACATTCTCACATTCTGACATTCAGACATTCTATCATTGTGACATAGTGACATTTTGCGACTTTGAAAACCTGTCATTCTGGCATTCTGCCATTGTGACATTCTCACATTCTGACATTCTGACATTCTAGCATTGTGATATAGCGACATTCTGGAATTGTGACTGTGGAGGATTTTATGCAAGACTGGCTAAAGAGCAAGGGGCACAGCAAGGGAAACCTCTTGCATATGTCCGAGTTAGGCCAAGAGTGGCTTTACAGGGACTAGTTACAGCTGTCCAAGCAGAAAAAGGGATGTTACAATTGTTGCAACTCAAGTGAAGACGTAATGCTGCACTGACCAATCACAAAACTAGGCCACAGTAACATTACTGCAACATGAGGGTGTAGGTGTCAGGATTGAGGAAGTAGTGACCAATGAAACCTCAGCTTATCCGTAAGAAGTAACAATGAAACTTTCGCCACATTGACATCACTAACCAATTAGGAGCTCGGGTTTTGCAATATGTATGAACTTCATTACTACGAACATAAATGTAGTCAGCTTTCTGAATAAAGTTGGGACTTGCTGATGACCACCTGGTGTCCGTGTCTCCCTTCACCGCGACAAATGGTGCTCACCACATAGGATTACTACATGTGACAACCTCTCATTCTGACATTGTGACATTGTGACCTTGTCAAATTCTGACATTCTGACATTCTAGCATTGTGACATAGTGACATTCTGGCACAGTGACAACTTGTCATTCTGACATTCTGACATTGTGACATTGTGACATTCTGACATTCTAGCATGGTGACATATTGACATTCTAGCATTGTGACATATTGACATATTGCAATTGTGACAACCTGTCAATCTGACATTCTGTCATTGTGGCATTCTCACACTCTGTCATTCTGACATTCCCACATTCTGACATTATGACATTCTGTCATTCTGACATTCTGTCATTCTAGCATTGTGACAAATTGACATTCTGCAATTGTGAAAACCTGTCAATCTGACATTCTGGCATTGTAGCATTCTGACATTCTGACATTCTGACACTGCAGCATTGTGACATAGTGACATTCTGGAATTGTGGCAACCTGTCATTCTGACATTGTAATATTCTCAAATTCTGACATTCTGACACTCTAGCATTGTGACATAGTGACATTCTGCAATTGGGGCAACCTGTCATTCTGACATTCTGACATTGTGACATTGTGACATTGTGACATTCTCACACTCTGACATTCTCACATTCTGACATTCTAGCATTGTGGCATTCTGACATTCTGCAATTGTGTCAACCTGACATTCTGACATTGTGACATTCTCACATTCTGAAATTCTGTCATTCTAGCATTGTGACATAGTGAAATTCTGGAATTGTGTCAACCAGTCATTCTGAAATTGTGACATTCTCACATTCTGACATTCTGATATTCTGGGATTGTGACATAGTGACAATTTGCAACTGTGACAACCTGTCATTCTGACATTGTGACATTCTCACATTTTGATATTGTGACATTCACACATTCTGACATTCTGACATTCTAGCATTGTGATATAATGACATTCAGGAATTGTGTCAACCCGTCATTATGATATTCTGACATTGTGACATTACCACATTCTGACATTCTAGCATTTTGACATAGTGACATTCTGGAAGAGTGGCAACCTTTCTTTCTGTCATTCTGAGGTTGGGACATTCTCGGATTCTGACATTATTACATTCTTGCATTGTGACATAGTGACATTCTGCAATTGGGGCAACCTGTCATTCAGACATTCTGACATTGTGACATAATGACATTCTAGCATTGTGACATATTGACATTCTAGCATTGTGACATATTGACATTTTGCAGTTGTGACAACCTGTCAATCTGACATTCTGGCATTGGGGCATTCTCACACTCTGACATTCTGACATTCTAGCATTGAAATATACTAACATTCTGGAACTGTTACAACCTGCCATTCTGACATTCTGACATTGTGATATTCTCACATTCTGATATTCTAACAATCTAGCATTGTGAGATACTGACATTTTGCGACTGAATACCTGTCATTCTGACATTCTTACATTGTGATATTTTCACATTCTGACATTCTTACATTCTAGAATTGTGACATAATGACATTCTGGAAATGTGGCAACCTGTCATTCTGACATTCTGACATTGTGACATAATGGCATTCTGACTATCTGACATTGTGACATAGTGATATTCTGGAATTGTGGCAACTTATATTCAGATAATCTGACATTGTGACATTCTCACATTCTGACATTCTGACATTATAACATTGTGACATTGTGACATCTTGCAACTGTGAAAAACTGTCATTCTGGCATTCTGACATTGTGACATTTTCAAATTCTGACATGCTTACATTCTAGCATTGTGACATAGTGACATTCTGGAATTGTGGCAACCTTACATTCTTGCATTCTGACTTTGTATATTTCAGACATTTTGACCTTGTGACATTGTCACATTCTGATATTGTGAAATTCTCACATTCTGACATTCTGACATTCTAGCATTGTGATATAATGACATTCAGGAATTGTGTCAACATGTCATTCTGATATTCTGACATTGTTACATTCACACTTTCTGACATTCTGACACTCTGGCATTGTGACATAGTGACATTCTGGAATTGTGGCAACCTGTCATTCTGACAATCTGACGTTGGGACATTCTCACATTAGGACATTATGACATAGTGACATTCTAGCATTGTGAATTAGTGACATACTGGAACTGCGGCATCCTGATATTCTGACATTCTGACATTGTGACTTTCTCAAATTCTGACATTCTGACATTCTAGCATTGTGACTTAGTGACATTCTTGAACAGTGACATCTTGTCATTCTGACATTCTGACATTGTGACATTCGCACATTCTGACATTCTGACATTCTATCATTGTGACATATTGACATTTTGCAATTGTGACAAACTGCCAATCAGACATTCAAACATTGTGGCATTCTCACATTCTGACATTCTGACATTCTAGCATTGAACTATCGTGACATTCCGGAACTGTAACAACCTGTCATTCTGACATTCTGACATTGTGACATTCTCACATTCGGACATTCTGACATTCTAGCATTGTGACGTAGTGACATTCTGGAATTGTGACAACTTATATTCAGATAATCTGACAGTGTGACATTCTCAAATTTTGACATTCGGACATTGTAGCATTCTGACATAGTGACATTCTGGAATTGTGGCAACGTGTCATTCTGACAGTCTGACATTGTGACTTTCTCGCAATTTGTCATTCTAGCATTGTGACATAGTGACATTCTTGAATTGTAGCTACCTGTCATTTTGAAATACTGACATCGTGACATTCTCACATTCTGACATTCTGACATTCTAGCTGACACTAGTCAGCTAGAATGACTAGTCTAGTGACACTGTGACATTTTGCGACTGTGAAAATCTGTCCTTCTGACATTTAGACATTGTGACATTCTCACATTCTGACATGCACACATTCCAGCATTGTGACATAGTGACATTCAGGAATTGTGACAACTTTACATTCTTAGATTCTGAGATTGTGACTTTCAGACATTCTGACATTGTGACATTCTCACATTCTGACATTCTGACATTCCAGAATTGTGACATTCTGACATTCTGGAATTGTGGCAACCTGTCATTCTGACACTGTGACATTGTGACATTCTGACATTTTGACATTGTGACATTCTGACATTCTGACATTCTAGCATTGTGACATAGTGACATTCTGGAATTGTGACTGTGGAGGATTTTATGCAAGACTGGCTAAAGAGCAAGGGGCACAGCAAGGGGAACTTCTTGCATATGTCCGAGTTAGGCCAAGAGTGGCTTTACAGGGACTAGTTACAGCTGTCCAAGCAGAAAAAGGGATGTTACAATTGTTGCAACTCAAGTGAAGACGTAATGCTCTACTGACCAATCACAAAACTAGGCCACAGTAACCTTACTGCAACATGAGGCTGTAGGTGTTAGTATTGAGGAAGTAGTGACCAATGAAACCTCAGCTGATCCGTAAGAAGTAACAATGAAACTTTCACCTCACTGACATCACTAACCAATTAGGAGCTCGGGTTTTGCAATATGTATGAACTTCATTACTACGAACATAAATGTACTCAGCTTTCTGATTAAAGTTGGGACTTGCTGATGACCACCTGGTGTCTTTGTCTCCATTCACCGCGACAAATGGTGCTCACCGCATAGGATTACAACACGTGACAACCTCTCATTCTGACATTCTGACATTGTGACATTGTGACATTGTCAAATTCTGACATTCTGACATTCTAGCATTGCGGCATAGTGACATTCTTGAACAGTGACAACTTGTCATTCTGACATTCTGACATTGTGACATTCTGACATTCTGACATTCTAGCATTGTGACATATTGACATTCTAGCATTCTGACATATTGACATTTTGCAATTGTGACAACCAGTCAATCTGACATTCTGGCATTGTGGCATTCTCACACTCTGACATTTTGACATTCTAGCATTGAAATATACTAACATTCTGGAACTGTTACAACCTGCCATTCTGACATTCTGACATTGTGATATTCTCACATTCTGATATTCTAACAATCTAGCATTGTGAGATACTGACATTTTGTGTCTGTGAAAACCTGCCATTCTGACATTCTGACATTGTGACATTTGCATATTCTGACATTCTTACATTCTAGCATTGTGACAAAATGACATTCTGGAATTGTGGCAACCTGTCATTCTGACATTCTGACGTTGCGACATTCTGACATTCTGACATTCTGACATTCTGACATAGTGATATTCTGGAATTGTGGCAATTTATATTCAGATAATCTGACATCGTGACATTCTCATGTTCTGACATTCTGATATTCTAGCATTGTGACATAGTGACATTCTGGAATTGTGGCAACATGTCATTCTGACATTCTGACATTCTGACATTGTGATATTCGCACATTCTGACATTCTGACATTCTAGCATTGTGAGATAGTGAAATTTTGCGACTGTGAAAACCTGTCATTCTGAAATTCTGACATTCTGACATTATAGTATTCAGACATTGTGACATTCTGGAATTGTGGCAACTTATATTCTGATGTTCTGACATTGTGACATTCTCACTTTCTGACATTCTGACATTGTGACATAGTGATATTCTGGAATTGTGGCAAATTATATTCAGATAATCTGACATCGTGACATTCTCACATTCTGACATTCTGATATTCTAGCATTGTGACATAGTGACATTCTACAATTGGGGCAACCTGACATTCAGACATTCTGACATTTTGACATTCTCAGCTTCTGACATTTTGACATTGTAGTATTGTGACAGTCTGACATTTTGACATTCTCACATTCTGACATTCTCACATTCTGACATTCTAGCATTTTGACATAGCGACATTCTGGAATTGTGTCAATCTGACATTCTGACATTCTGACATTCTGACATTCAAGCATTGTGACATAGTGACATTTTGCGACTGTGACAACCTGACATACTGACATACTGATATTGTGACATTCTGACATTCTAGCATTGTAACTTAGTGACATTCTTACATTCTGACATTCTAGCATTGTGAGATAGTGATATATTGCGACTGTGAAAACCTGTCATTCTCACATTCTGACATTGTGACATTCTGACATTTTGAAATTCTCACATTCTTACATTCTCACATTCTGACATTCTAGCAATTTGGCATAGTGACATTCTGTAATTGTGTCAACCTGACATTCTGACATTGCGACATTCTCACATTCTGACATTCAGTCATTCTAGCATTGTGGCGTAGTGACATTCTGGAATTGTGACAACCTTAAATTTTGACATTCTGAATTTGTATATTTCAGACATTTTGACATTGTGACATTGTCACATTCTGATATTGTGAAATTCTCACATTCTGACATTCTGACATTCTAGCATTGTGATATAATGACATTCAGGAATTGTGTCAACATGTAATTCTGATATTCTGACATTGTTACATTCACACTTTCTGACATTCTGACATTCTGGCATTGTGACATAGTGACATTCTGGAATTGTGGCAACCTGTCATTCTGACAATCTGACGTTGGGACATTCTCACATTCGGACATTATGACATAGTGACATTCTAGCATTGTGAATTAGTGACATTCTGGAACTGCGGCATCCTGACATTCTGACATTGTGACTTTTTCAAATTCTGACATTCTGACATTCTAGCATTGTGACTTAGTGACATTCTTGAACAGTGACAACTTGTCATTCTGACATTCTGACATTGTGACATTCGCACATTCTGACATTCTGACATTCTATCATTGTGACATATTGACATTTTGCAATTGTGACAACCTGCCAATCAGACATTCAAACATTGTGGCATTCTCACATTCTGACATTCTGACATTCTAGCATTGAACTATATTGACATTCCGGAACTGTAACAACCTGTCATTCTGACATTCTGACATTGTGACATTCTCACATTCGGACATTCTGACATTCTAGCATTGTGACATATTGACATATTGCGACTGTGAAAACCTGTCATTCTGACATTCTGACATAGTGACATTTTCACATTCTGACATTCTTACATTCTAGAATTGTGACATAGTGACATTCTTGAACAGTGACAACTTGTCATTCTGACATTCTGACATTGTGTCATTCTGACATTCTGACATTCTCACATTCTCACATTCTCACATTCTGACATTGTAGCATTGCGACATAGTGACATTCTGGAATTGTGGCAACTTATATTCAGATAATCTGACATCGTGACATTCTCACATTCTGACATTCTGATATTCTAGCATTGTGACATAGTGACATTATGGAATTGTGGCAACCTGACATTCAGATTTTCTGACATTTTGACATTCTCAGGTTCTGACATTTTGACATTCTAGCATTGTGAGAACCTGACATTCTGAAATTCTGACATTGTGACATTCTGACATTCTAGCATTGTGTCATAGTGACATTCTGGAATTGTGTCAATCTGATATTCTGATATTCTGACATTGTGACATTCTCACATTCTGACATTCTGACATTCTAGCTTTGTGACATAGTGACATTTTGCGACTGTGACAACCTGACATTCTGACATTGTGACATTGTGACATTCTGACATTCTAGCATTGTGACATAGTTACATTCTGGAATTGTGGCAACCTGTCATTCTGACATTGTGACACTATGACGTTGTGACATTCTGACATTGTGACATTCGCACATTCTGACATACTGACATTCTAGCATTGTGAGATAGTGACATAATTTATTTGTGGCATCCTGACATTGTGACATTCTCACATTGTGACATTCTCACATTTTGACATTCTCACATTCTGACATCCTAGCATTGTGACATAGTGACATTCAGACATTCTGACATTCTAGAATTGTGACATTGTGACATTCTTGAACAGTGACAACTTGTAATTCTGACATTCTGACATTCTGACATTCTGACATTCTAGCATTGTGACATATTGACATTCTAGCATTTTGACATATTGACATTTTGCAATTGTGACAACCAGTCAATCTGACATTCTGGCATTGTGGCATTCTCACACTCTGACATTTTGACATTCTAGCATTGAAATATACTAACATTCTGGAACTGTTACAACCTGCCATTCTGACATTCTGACATTGTGATATTCTCACATTCTGATATTCTAACAATCTAGCATTGTGAGATAGTGACATTTTGCGACTGTGAAAACCTGTCATTCTGACATTCTGACATTGTGACATTGTCACATTCTGACATTCTTACATTCTAGCATTGTGACAAAATGACATTCTGGAATTGTAGCAACCTGTCATTCTGACATTCTGACATTGTGACATTCTGACATTCTGACATTCTGTCATTGTGACATAGTGATAATCTGGAATTGTGGCTTCTTATATTCAGATAATCTGACATCGTGACATTCTCACATTCTGACATTCTGATATTCTAGCATTGTGACATAGTGACATTCTGGAATTGTGGCAACATGTCATTCTGATATTCTGACATTGACATTCTGACATTCTGACATTGTGACATTCTGACATTCTGACATTCTGACATTCTGACATTCTAGCATTGTGAGATAGTGACATTTTGCGACTGTGAAAACCTGTAATTCTGACATTCTTACATTGTGACATTGTGACATTCTGACATTCTGACATTCTAGCATTGTGACATAGTGACATTCTGGAATTGTGGCAACTTATATTCTGATGTTCTGAAATTGTGACATTCTCACATTCTGACATTCTGACATTGTGACATAGAGATATTCTGGAATTGAGGCAACCTATATTCAGATAATCTGACATCGTGACATTCTCACATACTGACATTCTGATATTCTAGCATTGTGACAAAGTGACATTCTGGAATTGTGTCAACCTGACATTCAGACATTCTGACATTTTGACATTCTCATTTTCTGATATTTTGACATTCTAGCATTGTGACATTCTGACATTGTGACATTCTCACATTCTGACATTCTCACATTGTGACATTCTATCTTTGTGGCATAGTGACATTCTGGAACTGTGTCAATCTGACATACTGACATTCTGACATTCTGACATTCTGCTTTGTGACATAGTGACATTTTGCGACTGTGACAACCTGACATTCTGACATACTGTCATTGTGACATTCTGACATTCTAGCACTGTGACTTAGTGACATTCTCACATTCTGACATTCTAGCATTGTGACGTAGTGACATTCTGGAATTGTGACAACCTGTCTTTCTGACATTGTGACATTCTCACATTCTGACATTCTGACATTCTGGCATTGTGACATAGTGACAATTTGCGATTGTGACAACCTGTCATTCTGACATTTTGACATTCTCACATTATGATATTGTGACATTCACACATTCTGAGATTCTGACATTCTAGCATTGTGATATAATGACATTCAGGAATTGTGGCAAACTTTCATTCTGACATTGTGACATTCTCACATTCTGTGATTCTGACATTCTAGCATTGTGACAAAATGACATTTTGCGACTTTGAAAACCTGTCATTCTGAAATTCTGACATTGTGACATTCTCACATTCTGACATTCTGACATTCTAACATTGTGACATAGTGACATTTTGCGACTGTGACAACCTGACATTCTGACATACTGTCATTGTGACATTCTGACATTCTAGCACTGTGACTTAGTGACATTCTCACATTCTGACATTCTAGCATTGTGACGTAGTGACATTCTGGAATTGTGACAACCTGTCTTTCTGACATTGTGACATTCTCACATTCTGACATTCTGACATTCTGGCATTGTGACATAGTGACAATTTGCGACTGTGACGAACTGTCAATCTGACATTGTGACATTCACACATTCTGACATTCTGACATTCTAGCA
This sequence comes from Callipepla californica brunnescens, assembly GCA_023055505.1. Lineage (NCBI taxonomy): Eukaryota > Metazoa > Chordata > Aves > Galliformes > Odontophoridae > Callipepla > Callipepla californica. The sequence goes on along the minus strand of JALIRH010000112.1, from coordinate 907,628 downwards.
TTTTGATATAATGACATTCAGGAATTGTGTCAACTTGTCATTCTGATATTCTGACATTGTGACATTACCACATTCTGACATTCTAGCATTTTGACATAGCGACATTCTGGAATAGTGGCAACCTTTCTTTCTGTCATTCTGAGGTTGGGACATTCTCACATTCTGACATTATTAAATTCTTGCATTGTGACAATGTGACATTCTCCTATTGGGGCAACCTGTCATTCTAATATTCTGACATTGTGACATTCTGACATTCTAGCATTGTGACATAGTGACATTCTGACATTATGACATTCTGACATTCTAGAATTGTGACATTGTGACATTCTGGAATTGTGACAACTTGTCATTCTGACATAGTGACATTCTCACATTCTGACATTCTGACATTCTGACATTCTAGCATTGTGACATATTGACATTCTAGCATACTGACATATTGACATTTTGCAATTGTGACAACCTGTCAATCTGACATTCTGGCATTGTGGAATTCTCACACTCTGTCATTCTGACATTCTAGCATTGAAATATACTAACATTCTGGAACTGTTACAACCTGCCATTCTGACATTCTGACATTGTGATATTCTCACATTCTGATATTCTAACAATCTAGCATTGTGAGATACTGACATTTTGCGACTGTGAAAACCTGTCATTCTGACATTCTGACATTGTGACATTGTCACATTCTGACATTCTTACATTCTAGCATTGTGACAAAATGACATTCTGGAATTGTGGCAACCTGTCATTCTGACATTCTGACATTGCGACATTCTGACATTCTGACATTCTGTCATTGTGATATAGTGATATTCTGGAATTGTGGCAGCTTATATTCAGATAATCTGACATCGTGACATTCTCACATTCTGACATTCTGATATTCTAGCATTCTGACATAGTGACATTCTGGAATTCTGGCAACATGTCATTCTGACATTCTGACATTCTGACATTGTGACATTCTGACATTGTGACATTCGCACATTCTGACATTCTGACATTCTAGCATTGTGAGATAGTGACATTTTGCGACTGTGAAAACCTGTTATTCTGACATTCTGACATTGTGACATTCCGACATTCTGACATTCTAGCATTTTGACATAGTGACATTCTGGAATTGTGGCAACTTATATTCTGGTATTCTGACATTGTGACATTCTCACATTCTCACATTCTGACATTATAGCATTGTGACATAGTGACATTCTCGAATTGTGGTAACTTATATTCAGATAATCTGACATCATGACATTCTCACATTCTGACATTCTGATATTCTATCATTGTGTCATAGTGACATTATGGAATTGTGGAACCTGTCATTCAGACATTCTGACATTTTGACATTCTCAGGTTCTGACATTTTGACATTCTAGCATTTTGACAACCTGACATTCTGAAATTCCGACATTGTGACATTCTCACATTCTTGCATTGTTTCATAGTGACATTCTGGAATTGTGTCAATCTGACATTCTGACATTCTGACATTGCGACATTCTCACATTCTGACATTCTGACATTCTATCTTTGTGACATAGTGACATTTTGCGACTGTGGCTACCTGACATTCTGACATTCTGACATTCTGACATACTGACATTCTGACATTCTGACATTCTAACATTGTGACATAGTGACATTCTGGAATTGTGGCAACCTGTCATTCTGACATTGTGACACTATGACATTGTGACATTCTGACATTGTGACATTCGCACATTCTGACATTCTGACATTCTAGCATTGTGAGATAGTGACATAATTTATTTGTGGCAACCTGACATTGTGACATTCTCACATTGTGACATTCTCACATTTTGACATTCTCACATTCTGACATTCTAGCATTCTGGCATAGTGACATTCTGGAATTGTGTGAACCTGACATTCTGATATTCTAGCATTGTAACATAGTGACATTCTGGAATTGTGGCAACATTTCATTCTGACATTCTGAAATTCTGTCATTCTCACATTAAGATATTCTGAAATTCTAGCATTGTGGAAAAGTGACATTCTGGAATTTTTGCAACCTGACATTCTGACATTGTGACATTCTCACATTCTGACATTCTGACATTCTGACATAGTGACATTCTTGAATTGTAACAACCTGTCATTTTGACATTCTGACATAGTGACATTCTCACATTCTGACATTCTGACATTCTAGAATTGTGACATTGTGACACTCTGGAATTGTGGCAACCTGTCATTCTGACATTCTGACGTTGTGACATTCTCACATTCTGACATTCTCACATTCTAGCATTGTGACAAAATGACATTCTGGAATTGTGGCAACCTGTCATTCTGACATTCTGACGTTGTGACATTCTCACATTCTGACATTCTGACATTCTGACATTCTGATATTCTAGCATTGTGACACTGACATTTTGCGACTGAGAAAATCTGTCATTCTGACATTCAGACATTGTGACATTCTCACATTCTGACATTCTGACATTCTCGCATTGTGACTTAGTGAAATTCTGGAATTGTGATAACCATGCATTCTGACATTCTGACATTCTAGCACTGTGACATAGTGACATTCTTGAACAGTGACAACTTGTCATTCTGACATTCTGACATTGTGACATTCTGACTTTCTGACATTCTAGCATTGTGACATATTGACATTCTAGCATTGTGACATATTGACATATTGCAATTGTGACAACCTGTCAATCTGACATTCTGGCATTGTGGCATTCTCACACTCTGTCATTCCGACATTCTAGCATTGAAATATACTAACATTCCGGAACTGTTACAACCTGCCATTCTGACATTCTGACATTGTGACATAGAGATATTCTGGAATTGAGGCAACCTATATTCAGATAATCTGACATCGTGACATTCTCACATACTGACATTCTGATATTCTAGCATTGTGACAAAGTGACATTCTGGAATTGTGTCAACCTGACATTCAGACATTCTGACATTTTGACATTCTCATTTTCTGATATTTTGACATTCTAGCATTGTGACATTCTGACATTGTGACATTCTCACATTCTGACATTCTCACATTGTGACATTCTATCTTTGTGGCATAGTGACATTCTGGAACTGTGTCAATCTGACATACTGACATTCTGACATTCTGACATTCTGCTTTGTGACATAGTGACATTTTGCGACTGTGACAACCTGACATTCTGACATACTGTCATTGTGACATTCTGACATTCTAGCACTGTGACTTAGTGACATTCTCACATTCTGACATTCTAGCATTGTGACGTAGTGACATTCTGGAATTGTGACAACCTGTCTTTCTGACATTGTGACATTCTCACATTCTGACATTCTGACATTCTGGCATTGTGACATAGTGACAATTTGCGATTGTGACAACCTGTCATTCTGACATTTTGACATTCTCACATTATGATATTGTGACATTCACACATTCTGAGATTCTGACATTCTAGCATTGTGATATAATGACATTCAGGAATTGTGGCAAACTTTCATTCTGACATTGTGACATTCTCACATTCTGTGATTCTGACATTCTAGCATTGTGACAAAATGACATTTTGCGACTTTGAAAACCTGTCATTCTGAAATTCTGACATTGTGACATTCTCACATTCTGACATTCTGACATTCTAACATTGTGACATAGTGACATTTTGCGACTGTGACAACCTGACATTCTGACATACTGTCATTGTGACATTCTGACATTCTAGCACTGTGACTTAGTGACATTCTCACATTCTGACATTCTAGCATTGTGACGTAGTGACATTCTGGAATTGTGACAACCTGTCTTTCTGACATTGTGACATTCTCACATTCTGACATTCTGACATTCTGGCATTGTGACATAGTGACAATTTGCGACTGTGACGAACTGTCAATCTGACATTGTGTCATTCACACATTCTGACATTCTGACATTCTAGCATTTTGATATAATGACATTCAGGAATTGTGTCAACTTGTCATTCTGATATTCTGACATTGTGACATTACCACATTCTGACATTCTAGCATTTTGACATAGCGACATTCTGGAATAGTGGCAACCTTTCTTTCTGTCATTCTGAGGTTGGGACATTCTCACATTCTGACATTATTAAATTCTTGCATTGTGACAATGTGACATTCTCCTATTGGGGCAACCTGTCATTCTAATATTCTGACATTGTGACATTCTGACATTCTAGCATTGTGACATAGTGACATTCTGACATTATGACATTCTGACATTCTAGAATTGTGACATTGTGACATTCTGGAATTGTGACAACTTGTCATTCTGACATAGTGACATTCTCACATTCTGACATTCTGACATTCTGACATTCTAGCATTGTGACATATTGACATTCTAGCATACTGACATATTGACATTTTGCAATTGTGACAACCTGTCAATCTGACATTCTGGCATTGTGGAATTCTCACACTCTGTCATTCTGACATTCTAGCATTGAAATATACTAACATTCTGGAACTGTTACAACCTGCCATTCTGACATTCTGACATTGTGATATTCTCACATTCTGATATTCTAACAATCTAGCATTGTGAGATACTGACATTTTGCGACTGTGAAAACCTGTCATTCTGACATTCTGACATTGTGACATTGTCACATTCTGACATTCTTACATTCTAGCATTGTGACAAAATGACATTCTGGAATTGTGGCAACCTGTCATTCTGACATTCTGACATTGCGACATTCTGACATTCTGACATTCTGTCATTGTGATATAGTGATATTCTGGAATTGTGGCAGCTTATATTCAGATAATCTGACATCGTGACATTCTCACATTCTGACATTCTGATATTCTAGCATTCTGACATAGTGACATTCTGGAATTCTGGCAACATGTCATTCTGACATTCTGACATTCTGACATTGTGACATTCTGACATTGTGACATTCGCACATTCTGACATTCTGACATTCTAGCATTGTGAGATAGTGACATTTTGCGACTGTGAAAACCTGTTATTCTGACATTCTGACATTGTGACATTCCGACATTCTGACATTCTAGCATTTTGACATAGTGACATTCTGGAATTGTGGCAACTTATATTCTGGTATTCTGACATTGTGACATTCTCACATTCTCACATTCTGACATTATAGCATTGTGACATAGTGACATTCTCGAATTGTGGTAACTTATATTCAGATAATCTGACATCATGACATTCTCACATTCTGACATTCTGATATTCTATCATTGTGTCATAGTGACATTATGGAATTGTGGAACCTGTCATTCAGACATTCTGACATTTTGACATTCTCAGGTTCTGACATTTTGACATTCTAGCATTTTGACAACCTGACATTCTGAAATTCCGACATTGTGACATTCTCACATTCTTGCATTGTTTCATAGTGACATTCTGGAATTGTGTCAATCTGACATTCTGACATTCTGACATTGCGACATTCTCACATTCTGACATTCTGACATTCTATCTTTGTGACATAGTGACATTTTGCGACTGTGGCTACCTGACATTCTGACATTCTGACATTCTGACATACTGACATTCTGACATTCTGACATTCTAACATTGTGACATAGTGACATTCTGGAATTGTGGCAACCTGTCATTCTGACATTGTGACACTATGACATTGTGACATTCTGACATTGTGACATTCGCACATTCTGACATTCTGACATTCTAGCATTGTGAGATAGTGACATAATTTATTTGTGGCAACCTGACATTGTGACATTCTCACATTGTGACATTCTCACATTTTGACATTCTCACATTCTGACATTCTAGCATTCTGGCATAGTGACATTCTGGAATTGTGTGAACCTGACATTCTGATATTCTAGCATTGTAACATAGTGACATTCTGGAATTGTGGCAACATTTCATTCTGACATTCTGAAATTCTGTCATTCTCACATTAAGATATTCTGAAATTCTAGCATTGTGGAAAAGTGACATTCTGGAATTTTTGCAACCTGACATTCTGACATTGTGACATTCTCACATTCTGACATTCTGACATTCTGACATAGTGACATTCTTGAATTGTAACAACCTGTCATTTTGACATTCTGACATAGTGACATTCTCACATTCTGACATTCTGACATTCTAGAATTTTGACATTGTGACACTCTGGAATTGTGGCAACCTGTCATTCTGACATTCTGACGTTGTGACATTCTCACATTCTGACATTCTCACATTCTAGCATTGTGACAAAATGACATTCTGGAATTGTGGCAACCTGTCATTCTGACATTCTGACGTTGTGACATTCTCACATTCTGACATTCTGACATTCTGACATTCTGATATTCTAGCATTGTGACACTGACATTTTGCGACTGAGAAAATCTGTCATTCTGACATTCAGACATTGTGACATTCTCACATTCTGACATTCTGACATTCTCGCATTGTGACTTAGTGAAATTCTGGAATTGTGATAACCATGCATTCTGACATTCTGACATTCTAGCACTGTGACATAGTGACATTCTTGAACAGTGACAACTTGTCATTCTGACATTCTGACATTGTGACATTCTGACTTTCTGACATTCTAGCATTGTGACATATTGACATTCTAGCATTGTGACATATTGACATATTGCAATTGTGACAACCTGTCAATCTGACATTCTGGCATTGTGGCATTCTCACACTCTGTCATTCCGACATTCTAGCATTGAAATATACTAACATTCCGGAACTGTTACAACCTGCCATTCTGACATTCTGACATTGTGACATTTTCACATTCTGACATTCTTACATTCTAGCATTGTGACAAAATGACATTCTGGAATTGTGGCAAACTGTCATTCTGACATTCTGACATTGTGACATTCTGACATTCTAGAATTGTGACATAGTGATATACTCGAATTGTGGCAATTTTTATTCAGATAATCTGACATCGTGACATTCTCACATTCTGACATTCTGATATTCTAGCATTGTGACATAGTGTTATTCTGGAATTGTGGCAACATGTCATTCTGACATTCTGACATTGTGACATTCGCACATTCTGACATTCTGACATTCTAGCATTGTGAGATTCTGACATTTTGCGACTGTGAAAACCTGTCATTCTGACATTCTGACATTGTGACATTGTCACATTCTGACATTCTTACAATCTAGCATTGTGACAAAATGACATTCTGGAATTGTGGCAACCTGTCATTCTGACATTCTGACATTGTGACATTCTGACATTCTGACATTCTGTCATTGTGACATAGTGATATTCTGGAATTGTGGCAACTTATATTCAGATAATCTGACATCGTGACATTCTCACATTCTGACATAATGATATTCCAGCATTGTGACATAGTGACATTCTGGAATTCTGGCAACATGTCATTCTGACATTCTGACATTCTGACATTGTGACATTCTGACATTGTGACATTCGCATATTCTGACATTCTGACATTCTAGCATTGTGAGATAGTGACATTTTGCGACTGTGAAAGCCTGTAATTCTGACATTCTGACATTGTGATATTCTGACATTCTGACATTCTGACATTCTAGCATTGTGACATAGTCACATTCTGGAATTGTGGCAACCTGTCATTCTGACATTCTGACATTGTGACATTCACACATTCTGACATTCTGACATTCTAGCAGTGTGATATAACGACATTCAGGAATTGTGTCAACTTGTCATTCTGATATTCTGACATTGTGACATTACCACATTCTGACATTCTAGCATTTTGACATAGCGTCATTCTGGAATAGTGGCAACCTTTCTTTCTGTCATTCTGAGGTTGGGACATTCTCACATTCTGACATTATTAAATTCTTGCATTGTGACAATGTGACATTCTGCAATTGGGGCATCCTGTCATTCTGACATTCTGATATTGTGACATTCTGATATTCTAGCATTGTGACATAGTGACAATGTGACATTCTGACATTCTAGAATTGTGACTTTGTGACATTCTTGAACAGTGACAACTTGTCATTCTGACATTCTGACATTCTGACATTCTGACATTCTAGCATTGTGACATATTGACATTCTAGCATTGTGACATATTGACATTTTGCAATTGTGATAACCTGTCAATCTGACATTCTGGCATTGTGGCATTCTCACACTCTGACATTTTGACATTCTACCATTGAAATATACTAACATTCTGGAACTGTTACAACCTGCCATTCTGACATTCTGACATTGTGATATTCTCACATTCTGATATTCTAACAATCTAGCATTGTGAGATACTGACATTTTGCGACTGTGAAAACCTGTCATTCTGACATTCTGACATTGTGACATTGTCACATTCTGACATTCTTACAATCTAGAATTGTGACAAAATGACATTCTGGAATTGTGGCAACCTGTCATTCTGACATTGTGACATTGTGACATTCTGACATTCTGACATTCTGTCATTGTGACATAGTGATATTCTGGAATTGTGGCAACTTATATTCAGATAATCTGACATCGTGACATTCTCACATTCTGACATAATGATATTCCAGCATTGTGACATAGTGACATTCTGGAATTCTGGCAACATGTCATTCTGACATTCTGACATTCTGACATTGTGACATTCTGACATTGTGACATTCGCACATTCTGACATTCTGACATTCTAGAATTGTGAGATAGTGACATTTTGCGACTGTGAAAACCTGTAATTCTGACATTCTGACATTGTGATATTCTGACATTCTGACATTCTGTCATTGTGACATAGTGATATTCTGGAATTGTGGCAACTTATATTCAGGTAATCTGACATCGTGACATTCTCACATTCTGACATAATGATATTCTAGCATTGTGACATAATGACATTCTGCAATTGTGGCAACCTGTCATTCTGACATTCTGACATTGTGACATTCTGACATTCTGACATTCTGTCATTGTGACATAGTGATATTCTGGAATTGTGGCAACTTATATTCAGATAATCTGACATCGTGACATTGTCACATTCTGACATAATGATATTCGAGCATTGTGACATAGTGACATTCTGTAATTGTGGCAACCTGTCATTCTGACATTCTGACGTTTTGACATTCTGACATTCTGACATTCTGACATTGTGACATTCTGACATTCTAATATTCTAGCATTGTTACACTGATATTTTGCGACTGAGAAAATCTGTCATTCTGATATTCTGTCATTGTGACATTCTCACATTCTGACATTCTGACATTCTAGCATTGTGACATTCTGACATTGTGACATTCTCGACATTCTAACATTCTGACATTCTAGCATTGTGGCATAGTGACATTCTGGAATTGTGTCAATCTGACATTCTGACATTCTGACATTCTGACTTTCTGTCTTTGTGACCTAGTGACATTTTGCGACTGTGACAACCTGACATTCTGACATACTGACATTGTGACATTCTGACATTCTAGCATTGTGACTTAGTGACATTCTTACATTCTGACATTCTAGCATTGTGAGATAGTGATATTTTGCGACTGTGAAAACATGTCATTCTGACATTCTGACATTGTGACATTCTGACGTTGTGACATTCTCACATTCTAACATTCTCACATGCTGACATTCTAGCATTTAGGCATAGTGACATTGTGTAATTGTGTCAACATGACATTCTGACATTGTGACATTCTCACATTCTGACATTCTTACATTCTAGCATTGTGACAAAATGACATTCTGGAATTGTGGCACCCTGTCATTCTGACATTCTGACATTGTGACATTCTGACATTCTGACATTCTGACATTATGACATAGTGATATTCTCGAATTGTGGCAATTTATATTCAGATAATCTGACATCGTGATATTCTCACATTCTGACATTCTTACATTCTAGCATTGTGACAAAATGACATTCTGGAATTGTGGCAACCTGTCATTCTGACATTCTGACATTGTGACATTCTGACATTCTGACATTCTGACATTGTGACATAGTGATATTCTCGAATTGTGGCAATTTATATTCAGATAATCTGACATCGTGACTTTCTCACATTCTGACATTCTAGCATTGTGAGATAATGACATTCTGTAATTGTGGCAACGTATATTCTGATGTTCTGACATTGTGACATTCTCACTTTCTGACATTCTGGCATTGTGACATAGTGATATTCTGGAATTGTGGCAACTTATATTCAGATAATCTGACATCGTGACATTCTCACATTCTGACATTCTAATATTCTAGCATTGTGACATAGTGACATTATGGAATTGTGGCAACCTGACATTCAGACATTCTGACATTTTGTCGTTCTCATTTTCTGACATTTTGACATTCTGGCATTGTGACATTCTGACATTGTGACATTCTAGCATTGAAATATACTAACATTCTGGAACTGTTACAACCTGCCATTCTGACATTCTGACATTGTGATATTCTCACATTCTGATATTCTAACAATCTAGCATTGTGAGATACTGACATTTTGCGACTGTGAAAACCTGTCATTCTGACATTCTGACATTGTGACATTGTCACATTCTGACATTCTTACAATCTAGAATTGTGACAAAATGACATTCTGGAATTCTGGCAACATGTCATTCTGACATTCTGACATTCTGACATTGTGACATTCTGACATTGTGACATTCGCACATTCTGACATTCTGACATTCTAGCATTGTGAGATAGTGACATTTTGCGACTGTGAAAACCTGTAATTCTGACATTCTGACATTGTGATATTCTGACATTCTGACATTCTGTCATTGTGACATAGTGATATTCTGGAATTGTGGCAACTTATATTCAGGTAATCTGACATCGTGACATTCTCACATTCTGACATAATGATATTCTAGCATTGTGACATAATGACATTCTGCAATTGTGGCAACCTGTCATTCTGACATTCTGACGTTATGACATTTCCACATTCTGATATTCTGACATTCTGGCATTGTGACATAATGAAATTTTGCGACTGTGACAACCTGTCATTCAGACATTCTGACATATTCACATTATGATATTGTGACATTCTCACATTCTGATATTCTGACATTCTAGTATTGTGATAAATTTACATTCAGGAATTGTGTCAACATGTCGTTCTGACATTCTGACACTGTGACATCACCACATTCTGACATTATGACATTCTTGTATTGTGACATAGTGACATAGAGACATTCTGATATTCTAGCATTGTGACATAGTGACATTCTTGAACAGTGACAACTTGTCATTCTGACATTCTGTCATTCTTTCATTCTGACATTCTAGCATTGTGACATATTGACATTTTGCAATTGTGACAACCTGTCAATCTCACATTCTGGCATTGTGGCATTCTCACATTCTGACATTCTAACATTCTTGTATTGTGACATAATGACATTCTGGAATTGTGGCAACCTGTCATTCTGACCTTCTGACATTGTGACATTCTGACATTGTGACATTCTTACATTCTGACATTCTCACATTCTGACATTCTAGCATTGTGGCATAGTGACATTCTGTAATTGTGTCAACCTGACATTCTGACATTGTGACATTCTCACGTTCTGACATTCTGTCATTCTAGCATTGTGACGTAGTGACATTCTGGAATTGTGACAACCTGTCTTTCTGACATTCTGACATTCTCACATTCTGACATTCTGACATTCTGGCATTGTGACATAGTGACAATTTGCGACTGTGACAACCTGTCATTCTGACATTGTGACATTCTCACATTATGATATTGTGACATTCACACATTCTGACATTCTGACATTCTAGCATTGTGATATAATGACATTCAGGAATTGTATCAACATGTCATTCTGATATTCTGACATTGTGACATTACCACATTCTGACATTCTAGCATTTTGACATAGTGACATTCTGGAATAGTGGCAACCTTTCTTTCTGTCATTCTGAGGTTGGGACATTCTCACATTCTGGCATTATTAAATTCTTGCATTGTGACATAGTGACATTCTGCAATTGGGGCAACCTGTCATTCTGACATTCCGACATTGTGACATTCTGAAATTCTAGCATTGTGACATAGTGACATTCTGACATTCTGACATTCTAGCATTGTGACATTGTGACATTCTTGAACAGTGACAACTTGTCATTTTGACATTCTGACATTGTGACATTCTGACATTCTGACATTCTGACATACTAGCATTGTGACATATTGACATTCTAGCATTGTGACATATTGACATTTTGCAATTGTGACATCCTGTCAATCTGACATTCTGGCATTGTGGCATTCTCACACTCTGACATTTTGACATTCTAGCATTGAAGTATACTAACATTCTGGAACTGTTACAACCTGCCATTCTGACATTCTGACATTGTGATATTCTCACATTCTGATATTCTAACAATCTAGCATTGTGAGATACTGACATTTTGCGACTGTGAAAACCTGCCATTCTGACATCCTGACATTGTGACATTGTCACATTCTGACATTCTTACATTTTAGCACTGTGACAAAATGACATTCTGGAATTGTGGCAACCTGTCATTCTGACATTCAGACATTGTGACATAGTGATATTCTGACATTCTGACATTGTGACATAGTGATATTCTGGAATTGTGGCAACTTATATTCAGATAATCTGACATCGTGACATTCTCACATTCTGACATTTTTATATTTTAACATTCTGACATTGTGACATTCTGGAATTGTGGCAACATATCATTCTGACATTCTGACATTGTGACATTCTGACATTCTGACATTGTGACATTCGCACAATCTGACATTCTGACATTCTGACATTCTGACATTCTGACATTGTGACATTCGCACAATCTGACATTCTGACATTCTGACATTGTGAGATAGTGACATTTTGCGACTGTGAAAACCTGTCATTCCGACATTCTGACATTGTGACATTCTGACATTCTGACATTCTGATATTCTAGCATTGTGACATAGTGACATTCTGGAATTGTGGCAACTTATATTCTGGTATTCTGACATTGTGACTTTCTCACATTCTCACATTCTGACATTATAGCATTGTGACATAGTGACATTCTGGAATTGTGGCAACTTATATTCAGATAATCTGACATCGTGACATTCTCACATTCTGACATTCTGATATTCTAGCATTGTGACATAGTGACATAATGGAATTGTGGCAACCTGACATTCAGACATTCTGACATTTTGTCATTCTCAGGTTCTGACATTTTGACATTCTAGCATAGTGTCAACCTGACATTCTGAAATTCTGACATTGTGACATTCTCACATTCTAGCATTGTGTCATAGTGACATTCTGGAATTGTGTCAATCTGACATTCTGACATTCTGACTTTCTGACATTCTCACATTCTGACATTCTGACATTCTATCTTTGTGACATAGTGACATTTTGCGACTGTGACAACCTGACATTCTGACATTCTGACATTCTAGCATTGTGACATAGTTACATTCTGGAATTGTGGCAACCTGTCATTCTGACATTGTGACACTATGACATTGTGACATTCTGACATTGTGACATTCGCACATTCTGACATACTGACATTCTTGCATTGTGAGATAGTGACATAATTTATTTGTGGCAACCTGACATTGTGACATTCTCACATTGTGACATTCTCACATTTTGACATTCTCACATTCTGACATTCTAGCATTCTGGCATAGTGACATTCTGGAATTGTGTGAACATGACATTCTGACATTCTAGCATTGTAACATAGTGACATTCTGGAATTGTGGCAACATTTCATTCTGACATTCTGTAATTCTGTCATTCTCACATTATGACATTCTGAAATTCTAGCATTGTGGAAAAGTGACATTCTGGAATTTTTGCAACCTGACATTCTGACATTGTGACATTCTCACATTCTGACATTCTAGCTTTGTGACATAGTGACATTCTTGAATTGTAGCAACCGGTCATTTTGACATTCTGACATAGTGACATTCTCACATTCTGACATTTTGACATTCTAGAATTGTGACATTGTGACATTCTGTAATTGTGGCAACCTGTCATTCTGACATTCTGACGTTGTGACATTCTCACATTCTGACATTCTGACATTGTGACATTCTGACATTCTGATATTCTAGCATTGTGACACTGACATTTTGCGACTGAGAAAATCTGTCATTCTGAAATTCAGACATTGTGACATTCTCACATTCTGACATTCTGACATTCTAGCATTGTGACTTAGTGAAATACTGGAGTTGTGATAACCATACATTCTGACATTCTGACATTCTAGCACTGTGACATAGTGACATTCTGTAATTGTGGCAACCTGTCATTCAGACAATCTGATGTTGTGACAGTCTCACATTCTGACATTCTGACATTCTCTCATTCTTACATTCTGACATTCTAGCATTGTGACAAATTGACATTTTGCAATTGTGATAACCTGTCAATCTCACATTCTGGCATTGTGGCATTCGGACATTTTGACATTCCGACATTCTAGCATTGTGACATAGTGACATTCTGGAATTGTGGCAACCAGTCATTCTGACATTCTGACATTCAGACATTCTGACATTCTCGCATTCTGACATTCTAGCACTGTGACATAGTGACATTTTGCTACTGAGACAACCTGTCATTCAGATATTCTGACATTCTCACATTATGATATTGTGACATTCTCACATTCTGATATTCTGACATTCTAGTATTGTGATATAATTACATTCAGGTATTGTGTCAACATTTCGTTCTGATATTCTGACACTGTGACATCACCACATTCTGACATTATGACATTCTTGTATTGCGACATAGTGACATTCTGGAATTGTGGCAACCTGTCATTCTGACATTCTGACATTGTGACATTCTGACATTCTAGCATTGTGACATAGTGACATAGTGACATTTTGATATTCTAGCATTGTGACATAGTGACATTCTTGAACAGTGACAGCTTGTCATTCTGACATTCTGACATTCTTACATTCTGACATTCTAGCATTGTGACAAATTGACATTTTGCAATTATGATAACCTGTCAATCTCACATTTTGGTATTGTGGCATTCTCACATTCTGACATTCTAACATTCTAGCATTTTGACATAATGACATTCTGGAATTGTGGCAACCTGTCATTCTGACATTCTGACATTGTGACATAGTAACACTCTGGAATTGTGGCAACTTATATTCAGATAATCTGACATGTGACATTCTCACATTTTGACATTCTGACATTTTAGCATTGTGACATTGTGATATTCTGGAATTGTGGCAACGTGTCATTCTGACATTTAGACATTCTGACATTCTCGCATTCTAACATTCTAGCACTGTGACATAGTGACATTTTGCTACTGTGACAACCTGTCATTCTGACACTGTGATTCTCTCACATTCTGACATTCTGACATTCTAGCATTGTGATATAGCGACATTCTGGAATTGTGACTTCGGAGGATTTTATGCAAGACTGGCTGAAGTGCAAGGGTCACAGCAAGTGAAACCTTAGAAGCTCGGGTTTTGCAATATGTATGAACTTCATTACTACGAACATAAATGTACTCTGCTTTATGATTAAAGTTGGGACTTGTTGATGACCGCCAGGTGTCAAATTTGACATTGTCAAATTATGACATTCTGACATTCTAGCATATTGACATAGTGACATTCTGGAACAGTAAAAACTTGTCATTCTGACATTCTGACATTGTGACATTCACACATTCTGACATTCTGACATTCTAGCATAGTGACATAGTGACATTCTGGAACAGTAACAACTTGTCATTCTGACATTCTGACATTGTGACATTCTCACATTCTGACATTCTGACATTCTGACATTCTAGCATTGTGACATATTGACATTCTAGCATTGTGACATATTGACATTTTGCAATTGTGACAACCTGTCAATCTCACATTCTGGCATTGTGGCATTCTCACACTCTGAAAATTTGACATTCTAGCATTGAATTATACGAACATTCTGGAACTGTTACAACCTGCCATTCTGACTTTCTGACATTGTGATATACTCATATTCTGATATTCTAACAATCTAGCATTTTGAGATACTGACATTTTGCGACTGTGAAAACCTGTCATTCTGACATTGTGACATTGTGACATTTTCACATTCTGACATTCTTACATTCTAGCATAGTGACAAAATGACATTCTGGAATTGTGGCAGCATGTCATTCTGACATTCGCACATTCTGACATTCTGACATTCTAGCATTGTGAGATAGTGACATTTTGCGACTGTGAAAACCTTGCCATTCTGACATTCTGACATTGTGACATTCTGACATTCTGACATTCTAGCATTGTGACATAGTGACATTCTGGAATTGTGGCAACTTATATTCTTGTATTCTGACATTGTGACATTCGCACATTCTCACATTCTGACATTATAGCATTGTGACATAGTGACATTATGGAATTGTGGCAACCTGACATTCAGACATTCTGACATTTTGACATTCTCAGGTTCTGACATTTTGACATTCTAGCATTGTGACAACCTGACATTCTGAAATTCTGACATTGTGACATTCTGACATTCTAGCATTGTGGCATAGTGACATTCTGGAATTGTGTCAATCTGACATTCTGACATTCTGACATTCTGACATTCTCACATTCTGACATTCTGACATTCTAGCTTTGTGACATAGTGACATTTTGCGACTGTGACAACCTGACATTCTGACATTCTGACATTCTGACATTCTAGCATTGTGACATAGTGACATTCTGGAATTGTGGCAACCTGTCATTCTGACATTGTGACACTATGACATTGTGACATTCTGACATTGTGACATTCGCACATTCTGACATTCTGACATTCTAGCATTGTGATGTAGTGACATAATTTATTTGTGGCAACCTGACATTGTGACATTCTCACATTGTGACATTCTCACATTTTGACATTCTCACATTCTGACATTCCAGCATTCTGGCGTAGTGACATTCTGGAATTGTGTGAACCTGACATACTGACATTCTAGCATTGTAACATAGTGACATTCTGGAATTGTGGCAACATTTCATTCTGACATTCTGAAATTCTGTCATTCTCACATTATGACATTCTGACATTCTAGCATTGTGGAAAAGTGACATTCTGGAATTTTTGCAACCTGACATTCTGACATTGTGACATTCTCACATTCTGACATTCTAGCATTGTGACATAGTGACATTCTTGAATTGTAGCAACCTGTCATTTTGACATTCTCTCATTGTGACATTCTCACATTCTGACATTCTGACATTCTAGCATTGTGACATTGTGACATTCTGTAATTGTGGCAACCTGTCATTCTGACATTCTGACGTTTTGACATTCTGACATTCTGACATTCTGACATTGTGACATTCTGACATTCTAATATTCTAGCATTGTGACACTGATACTTTGCGACTGAGAAAATCTGTCATTCTGATATTCTGTCATTGTGACATTCTCACATTCTGACATTCTGACATTCTAGCATTGTGACATTCTGACATTGTGACATTCTCGACATTCTAACATTCTGACATTCTAGCATTGTGGCATAGTGACATTCTGGAATTGTGTCAATCTGACATTCTGACATTCTGACATTCTGACTTTCTGTCTTTGTGACCTAGTGACATTTTGCGACTGTGACAACCTGACATTCTGACATACTGACATTGTGACATTCTGACATTCTAGCATTGTGACTTAGTGACATTCTTACATTCTGACATTCTAGCATTGTGAGATAGTGATATTTTGCGACTGTGAAAACATGTCATTCTGACATTCTGACATTGTGACATTCTGACGTTGTGACATTCTCACATTCTAACATTCTCACATGCTGACATTCTAGCATTTAGGCATAGTGACATTGTGTAATTGTGTCAACCTGACATTCTGACATTGTGACATTCTCACATTCTGACATTCTTACATTCTAGCATTGTGACAAAATGACATTCTGGAATTGTGGCACCCTGTCATTCTGACATTCTGACATTGTGACATTCTGACATTCTGACATTCTGACATTATGACATAGTGATATTCTCGAATTGTGGCAATTTATATTCAGATAATCTGACATCGTGATATTCTCACATTCTGACATTCTTACATTCTAGCATTGTGACAAAATGACATTCTGGAATTGTGGCAACCTGTCATTCTGACATTCTGACATTGTGACATTCTGACATTCTGACATTCTGACATTGTGACATAGTGATATTCTCGAATTGTGGTAATTTATATTCAGATAATCTGACATCGTGACTTTCTCACATTCTGACATTCTAGCATTGTGAGATAATGACATTCTGTAATTGTGGCAACGTATATTCTGATGTTCTGACATTGTGACATTCTCACTTTCTGACATTCTGACATTGTGACATAGTGATATTCTGGAATTGTGGCAACTTATATTCAGATAATCTGACATCGTGACATTCTCACATTCTGACATTCTAATATTCTAGCATTGTGACATAGTGACATTATGGAATTGTGGCAACCTGACATTCAGACATTCTGACATTTTGTGGTTCTCATTTTCTGACATTTTGACATTCTGGCATTGTGACATTCTGACATTGTGACATTCTAGCATTGAAATATACTAACATTCTGGAACTGTTACAACCTGCCATTCTGACATTCTGACATTGTGATATTCTCACATTCTGATATTCTAACAATCTAGAATTGTGAGATACTGACATTTTGCGACTGTGAAAACCTGTCATTCTGACATTCTGACATTGTGACATTGTCACATTCTGACATTCTTACAATCTAGAATTGTGACAAAATGACATTCTGGAATTCTGGCAACATGTCATTCTGACATTCTGACATTCTGACATTGTGACATTCTGACATTGTGACATTCGCACATTCTGACATTCTGACATTCTAGCATTGTGAGATAGTGACATTTTGCGACTGTGAAAACCTGTAATTCTGACATTCTGACATTGTGATATTCTGACATTCTGACATTCTGTCAT
The DNA here is from genome assembly GCA_023055505.1 of Callipepla californica brunnescens. NCBI lineage: Eukaryota > Metazoa > Chordata > Aves > Galliformes > Odontophoridae > Callipepla > Callipepla californica. Next base: position 888,559 of record JALIRH010000112.1, on the reverse strand, counting down.
TGTGACATAGTGATATTCTGGAATTGTGGCAACTTATATTCAGGTAATCTGACATCGTGACATTCTCACATTCTGACATAATGATATTCTAGCATTGTGACATAATGACATTCTGCAATTGTGGCAACCTGTCATTCTGACATTCTGACGTTATGACATTTCCACATTCTGATATTCTGACATTCTGGCATTGTGACATAATGAAATTTTGCGACTGTGACAACCTGTCATTCAGACATTCTGACATATTCACATTATGATATTGTGACATTCTCACATTCTGATATTCTGACATTCTAGTATTGTGATAAATTTACATTCAGGAATTGTGTCAACATGTCGTTCTGACATTCTGACACTGTGACATCACCACATTCTGACATTATGACATTCTTGTATTGTGACATAGTGACATTCTGGAATGTTGGCAACCTCTCATTCTGACATTCTGACATTGTGACATTCTGACATTCTAGCATTGTGACATAGTGACATAGAGACATTCTGATATTCTAGCATTGTGACATAGTGACATTCTTGAACAGTGACAACTTGTCATTCTGACATTCTGTCATTCTTTCATTCTGACATTCTAGCATTGTGACATATTGACATTTTGCAATTGTGACAACCTGTCAATCTCACATTCTGGCATTGTGGCATTCTCACATTCTGACATTCTAACATTCTTGTATTGTGACATAATGACATTCTGGAATTGTGGCAACCTGTCATTCTGACCTTCTGACATTGTGACATTCTGACATTGTGACATTCTTACATTCTGACATTCTCACATTCTGACATTCTAGCATTGTGGCATAGTGACATTCTGTAATTGTGTCAACCTGACATTCTGACATTGTGACATTCTCACGTTCTGACATTCTGTCATTCTAGCATTGTGACGTAGTGACATTCTGGAATTGTGACAACCTGTCTTTCTGACATTCTGACATTCTCACATTCTGACATTCTGACATTCTGGCATTGTGACATAGTGACAATTTGCGACTGTGACAACCTGTCATTCTGACATTGTGACATTCTCACATTATGATATTGTGACATTCACACATTCTGACATTCTGACATTCTAGCATTGTGATATAATGACATTCAGGAATTGTATCAACATGTCATTCTGATATTCTGACATTGTGACATTACCACATTCTGACATTCTAGCATTTTGACATAGTGACATTCTGGAATAGTGGCAACCTTTCTTTCTGTCATTCTGAGGTTGGGACATTCTCACATTCTGGCATTATTAAATTCTTGCATTGTGACATAGTGACATTCTGCAATTGGGGCAACCTGTCATTCTGACATTCCGACACTGTGACATTCTGACATTCTAGCATTGTGACATAGTGACATTCTGACATTCTGACATTCTAGCATTGTGACATTGTGACATTCTTGAACAGTGACAACTTGTCATTTTGACATTCTGACATTGTGACATTCTGACATTCTGACATTCTGACATACTAGCATTGTGACATATTGACATTTTAGCATTGTGACATATTGACATTTTGCAATTGTGACATCCTGTCAATCTGACATTCTGGCATTGTGGCATTCTCACACTCTGACATTTTGACATTCTAGCATTGAAGTATACTAACATTCTGGAACTGTTACAACCTGCCATTCTGACATTCTGACATTGTGATATTCTCACATTCTGATATTCTAACAATCTAGCATTGTGAGATACTGACATTTTGCGACTGTGAAAACCTGCCATTCTGACATCCTGACATTGTGACATTGTCACATTCTGACATTCTTACATTTTAGCACTGTGACAAAATGACATTCTGGAATTGTGGCAACCTGTCATTCTGACATTCAGACATTGTGACATAGTGATATTCTGACATTCTGACATTGTGACATAGTGATATTCTGGAATTGTGGCAACTTATATTCAGATAATCTGACATCGTGACATTCTCACATTCTGACATTTTTATATTTTAACATTCTGACATTGTGACATTCTGGAATTGTGGCAACATATCATTCTGACATTCTGACATTGTGACATTCTGACATTCTGACATTCTGACATTCGCACAATCTGACATTCTGACATTCTGACATTCTGACATTCTGACATTGTGACATTCGCACAATCTGACATTCTGACATTCTGACATTGTGAGATAGTGACATTTTGCGACTGTGAAAACCTGTCATTCCGACATTCTGACATTGTGACATTCTGACATTCTGACATTCTGATATTCTAGCATTGTGACATAGTGACATTCTGGAATTGTGGCAACTTATATTCTGGTATTCTGACATTGTGACTTTCTCACATTCTCACATTCTGACATTATAGCATTGTGACATAGTGACATTCTGGAATTGTGGCAACTTATATTCAGATAATCTGACATCGTGACATTCTCACATTCTGACATTCTGATATTCTAGCATTGTGACATAGTGACATAATGGAATTGTGGCAACCTGACATTCAGACATTCTGACATTTTGTCATTCTCAGGTTCTGACATTTTGACATTCTAGCATAGTGTCAACCTGACATTCTGAAATTCTGACATTGTGACATTCTCACATTCTAGCATTGTGTCATAGTGACATTCTGGAATTGTGTCAATCTGACATTCTGACATTCTGACTTTCTGACATTCTCACATTCTGACATTCTGACATTCTATCTTTGTGACATAGTGACATTTTGCGACTGTGACAACCTGACATTCTGACATTCTGACATTCTAGCATTGTGACATAGTTACATTCTGGAATTGTGGCAACCTGTCATTCTGACATTGTGACACTATGACGTTGTGACATTCTGACATTGTGACATTCGCACATTCTGACATACTGACATTCTTGCATTGTGAGATAGTGACATAATTTATTTGTGGCAACCTGACATTGTGACATTCTCACATTGTGACATTCTCACATTTTGACATTCTCACATTCTGACATTCTAGCATTCTGGCATAGTGACATTCTGGAATTGTGTGAACATGACATTCTGACATTCTAGCATTGTAACATAGTGACATTCTGGAATTGTGGCAACATTTCATTCTGACATTCTGAAATTCTGTCATTCTCACATTATGACATTCTGAAATTCTAGCATTGTGGAAAAGTGACATTCTGGAATTTTTGCAACCTGACATTCTGACATTGTGACATTCTCACATTCTGACATTCTAGCATTGTGACATAGTGACATTCTTGAATTGTAGCAACCGGTCATTTTGACATTCTGACATAGTGACATTCTCACATTCTGACATTTTGACATTCTAGAATTGTGACATTGTGACATTCTGTAATTGTGGCAACCTGTCATTCTGACATTCTGACGTTGTGACATTCTCACATTCTGACATTCTGACATTGTGACATTCTGACATTCTGATATTCTAGCATTTTGACACTGACATTTTGCGACTGAGAAAATCTGTCATTCTGAAATTCAGACATTGTGACATTCTCACATTCTGACATTCTGACATTCTAGCATTGTGACTTAGTGAAATACTGGAGTTGTGATAACCATACATTCTGACATTCTGACATTCTAGCACTGTGACATAGTGACATTCTGTAATTGTGGCAACCTGTCATTCAGACAATCTGATGTTGTGACAGTCTCACATTCTGACATTCTGACATTCTCTCATTCTTACATTCTGACATTCTAGCATTGTGACAAATTGACATTTTGCAATTGTGATAACCTGTCAATCTCACATTCTGGCATTGTGGCATTCGGACATTTTGACATTCTGACATTCTAGCATTGTGACATAGTGACATTCTGGAATTGTGGCAACCAGTCATTCTGACATTCTGACATTCAGACATTCTGACATTCTCGCATTCTGACATTCTAGCACTGTGACATAGTGACATTTTGCTACTGAGACAACCTGTCATTCAGATATTCTGACATTCTCACATTATGATATTGTGACATTCTCACATTCTGATATTCTGACATTCTAGTATTGTGATATAATTACATTCAGGTATTGTGTCAACATTTCGTTCTGATATTCTGACACTGTGACATCACCACATTCTGACATTATGACATTCTTGTATTGTGACATAGTGACATTCTGGAATTGTGGCAACCTGTCATTCTGACATTCTGACATTGTGACATTCTGACATTCTAGCATTGTGACTTAGTGACATTCTTACATTCTGACATTCTAGCATTGTGAGATAGTGATATTTTGCGACTGTGAAAACATGTCATTCTGACATTCTGACATTGTGACATTCTGACGTTGTGACATTCTCACATTCTAACATTCTCACATGCTGACATTCTAGCATTTAGGCATAGTGACATTGTGTAATTGTGTCAACCTGACATTCTGACATTGTGACATTCTCACATTCTGACATTCTTACATTCTAGCATTGTGACAAAATGACATTCTGGAATTGTGGCACCCTGTCATTCTGACATTGTGACATTCTGACATTCTGACATTCTGACATTATGACATAGTGATATTCTCGAATTGTGGCAATTTATATTCAGATAATCTGACATCGTGATATTCTCACATTCTGACATTCTTACATTCTAGCATTGTGACAAAATGACATTCTGGAATTGTGGCAACCTGTCATTCTGACATTCTGACATTGTGACATTCTGACATTCTGACATTCTGACATTGTGACATAGTGATATTCTCGAATTGTGGCAATTTATATTCAGATAATCTGACATCGTGACTTTCTCACATTCTGACATTCTAGCATTGTGAGATAATGACATTCTGTAATTGTGGCAACGTATATTCTGATGTTCTGACATTGTGACATTCTCACTTTCTGACATTCTGACATTGTGACATAGTGATATTCTGGAATTGTGGCAACTTATATTCAGATAATCTGACATCGTGACATTCTGACATTCTGACATTCTAATATTCTAGCATTGTGACATAGTGACATTATGGAATTGTGGCAACCTGACATTCAGACATTCTGACATTTTGTCGTTCTCATTTTCTGACATTTTGACATTCTGGCATTGTGACATTCTGACATTGTGACATTCTAGCATTGAAATATACTAACATTCTGGAACTGTTACAACCTGCCATTCTGACATTCTGACATTGTGATATTCTCACATTCTGATATTCTAACAATCTAGCATTGTGAGATACTGACATTTTGCGACTGTGAAAACCTGTCATTCTGACATTCTGACATTGTGACATTGTCACATTCTGACATTCTTACAATCTAGAATTGTGACAAAATGACATTCTGGAATTCTGGCAACATGTCATTCTGACATTCTGACATTCTGACATTGTGACATTCTGACATTGTGACATTCGCACATTCTGACATTCTGACATTCTAGAATTGTGAGATAGTGACATTTTGCGACTGTGAAAACCTGTAATTCTGACATTCTGACATTGTGATATTCTGACATTCTGACATTCTGTCATTGTGACATAGTGATATTCTGGAATTGTGGCAACTTATATTCAGGTAATCTGACATCGTGACATTCTCACATTCTGACATAATGATATTCTAGCATTGTGACATAATGACATTCTGCAATTGTGGCAACCTGTCATTCTGACATTCTGACATTGTGACATTCTGACATTCTGACATTCTGTCATTGTGACATAGTGATATTCTGGAATTGTGGCAACTTATATTCAGATAATCTGACATCGTGACATTCTCACATTCTGACATTCTGACATTCTAGCATTGTGACATTGTGACATTCTGTAATTGTGGCAACCTGTCATTCTGACATTCTGACGTTTTGACATTCTGACATTCTGACATTCTGACATTGTGACATTCTGACATTCTAATATTCTAGCATTGTGACACTGATATTTTGCGACTGAGAAAATCTGTCATTCTGATATTCTGTCATTGTGACATTCTCACATTCTGACATTCTGACATTCTAGCATTGTGACATTCTGACATTGTGACATTCTCGACATTCTAACATTCTGACATTCTAGCATTGTGGCATAGTGACATTCTGGAATTGTGTCAATCTGACATTCTGACATTCTGACATTCTGACTTTCTGTCTTTGTGACCTAGTGACATTTTGCGACTGTGACAACCTGACATTCTGACATACTGACATTGTGACATTCTGACATTCTAGCATTGTGACTTAGTGACATTCTTACATTCTGACATTCTAGCATTGTGAGATAGTGATATTTTGCGACTGTGAAAACATGTCATTCTGACATTCTGACATTGTGACATTCTGACGTTGTGACATTCTCACATTCTAACATTCTCACATGCTGACATTCTAGCATTTAGGCATAGTGACATTGTGTAATTGTGTCAACCTGACATTCTGACATTGTGACATTCTCACATTCTGACATTCTTACATTCTAGCATTGTGACAAAATGACATTCTGGAATTGTGGCACCCTGTCATTCTGACATTCTGACATTGTGACATTCTGACATTCTGACATTCTGACATTATGACATAGTGATATTCTCGAATTGTGGCAATTTATATTCAGATAATCTGACATCGTGATATTCTCACATTCTGACATTCTTACATTCTAGCATTGTGACAAAATGACATTCTGGAATTGTGGCAACCTGTCATTCTGACATTCTGACATTGTGACATTCTGACATTCTGACATTCTGACATTGTGACATAGTGATATTCTCGAATTGTGGCAATTTATATTCAGATAATCTGACATCGTGACTTTCTCACATTCTGACATTCTAGCATTGTGAGATAATGACATTCTGTAATTGTGGCAACGTATATTCTGATGTTCTGACATTGTGACATTCTCACTTTCTGACATTCTGACATTGTGACATAGTGATATTCTGGAATTGTGGCAACTTATATTCAGATAATCTGACATCGTGACATTCTCACATTCTGACATTCTAATATTCTAGCATTGTGACATAGTGACATTATGGAATTGTGGCAACCTGACATTCAGACATTCTGACATTTTGTGGTTCTCATTTTCTGACATTTTGACATTCTGGCATTGTGACATTCTGACATTGTGACATTCTAGCATTGAAATATACTAACATTCTGGAACTGTTACAACCTGCCATTCTGACATTCTGACATTGTGATATTCTCACATTCTGATATTCTAACAATCTAGCATTGTGAGATACTGACATTTTGCGACTGTGAAAACCTGTCATTCTGACATTCTGACATTGTGACATTGTCACATTCTGACATTCTTACAATCTAGAATTGTGACAAAATGACATTCTGGAATTCTGGCAACATGTCATTCTGACATTCTGACATTCTGACATTGTGACATTCTGACATTGTGACATTCGCACATTCTGACATTCTGACATTCTAGCATTGTGAGATAGTGACATTTTGCGACTGTGAAAACCTGTAATTCTGACATTCTGACATTGTGATATTCTGACATTCTGACATTCTGTCATTGTGACATAGTGATATTCTGGAATTGTGGCAACTTATATTCAGGTAATCTGACATCGTGACATTCTCACATTCTGACATAATGATATTCTAGCATTGTGACATAATGACATTCTGCAATTGTGGCAACCTGTCATTCTGACATTCTGACGTTATGACATTTCCACATTCTGATATTCTGACATTCTGGCATTGTGACATAATGAAATTTTGCGACTGTGACAACCTGTCATTCAGACATTCTGACATATTCACATTATGATATTGTGACATTCTCACATTCTGATATTCTGACATTCTAGTATTGTGATAAATTTACATTCAGGAATTGTGTCAACATGTCGTTCTGACATTCTGACACTGTGACATCACCACATTCTGACATTATGACATTCTTGTATTGTGACATAGTGACATTCTGGAATGTTGGCAACCTCTCATTCTGACATTCTGACATTGTGACATTCTGACATTCTAGCATTGTGACATAGTGACATAGAGACATTCTGATATTCTAGCATTGTGACATAGTGACATTCTTGAACAGTGACAACTTGTCATTCTGACATTCTGTCATTCTTTCATTCTGACATTCTAGCATTGTGACATATTGACATTTTGCAATTGTGACAACCTGTCAATCTCACATTCTGGCATTGTGGCATTCTCACATTCTGACATTCTAACATTCTTGTATTGTGACATAATGACATTCTGGAATTGTGGCAACCTGTCATTCTGACCTTCTGACATTGTGACATTCTGACATTGTGACATTCTTACATTCTGACATTCTCACATTCTGACATTCTAGCATTGTGGCATAGTGACATTCTGTAATTGTGTCAACCTGACATTCTGACATTGTGACATTCTCACGTTCTGACATTCTGTCATTCTAGCATTGTGACGTAGTGACATTCTGGAATTGTGACAACCTGTCTTTCTGACATTCTGACATTCTCACATTCTGACATTCTGACATTCTGGCATTGTGACATAGTGACAATTTGCGACTGTGACAACCTGTCATTCTGACATTGTGACATTCTCACATTATGATATTGTGACATTCACACATTCTGACATTCTGACATTCTAGCATTGTGATATAATGACATTCAGGAATTGTATCAACATGTCATTCTGATATTCTGACATTGTGACATTACCACATTCTGACATTCTAGCATTTTGACATAGTGACATTCTGGAATAGTGGCAACCTTTCTTTCTGTCATTCTGAGGTTGGGACATTCTCACATTCTGGCATTATTAAATTCTTGCATTGTGACATAGTGACATTCTGCAATTGGGGCAACCTGTCATTCTGACATTCCGACACTGTGACATTCTGACATTCTAGCATTGTGACATAGTGACATTCTGACATTCTGACATTCTAGCATTGTGACATTGTGACATTCTTGAACAGTGACAACTTGTCATTTTGACATTCTGACATTGTGACATTCTGACATTCTGACATTCTGACATACTAGCATTGTGACATATTGACATTTTAGCATTGTGACATATTGACATTTTGCAATTGTGACATCCTGTCAATCTGACATTCTGGCATTGTGGCATTCTCACACTCTGACATTTTGACATTCTAGCATTGAAGTATACTAACATTCTGGAACTGTTACAACCTGCCATTCTGACATTCTGACATTGTGATATTCTCACATTCTGATATTCTAACAATCTAGCATTGTGAGATACTGACATTTTGCGACTGTGAAAACCTGCCATTCTGACATCCTGACATTGTGACATTGTCACATTCTGACATTCTTACATTTTAGCACTGTGACAAAATGACATTCTGGAATTGTGGCAACCTGTCATTCTGACATTCAGACATTGTGACATAGTGATATTCTGACATTCTGACATTGTGACATAGTGATATTCTGGAATTGTGGCAACTTATATTCAGATAATCTGACATCGTGACATTCTCACATTCTGACATTTTTATATTTTAACATTCTGACATTGTGACATTCTGGAATTGTGGCAACATATCATTCTGACATTCTGACATTGTGACATTCTGACATTCTGACATTCTGACATTCGCACAATCTGACATTCTGACATTCTGACATTCTGACATTCTGACATTGTGACATTCGCACAATCTGACATTCTGACATTCTGACATTGTGAGATAGTGACATTTTGCGACTGTGAAAACCTGTCATTCCGACATTCTGACATTGTGACATTCTGACATTCTGACATTCTGATATTCTAGCATTGTGACATAGTGACATTCTGGAATTGTGGCAACTTATATTCTGGTATTCTGACATTGTGACTTTCTCACATTCTCACATTCTGACATTATAGCATTGTGACATAGTGACATTCTGGAATTGTGGCAACTTATATTCAGATAATCTGACATCGTGACATTCTCACATTCTGACATTCTGATATTCTAGCATTGTGACATAGTGACATAATGGAATTGTGGCAACCTGACATTCAGACATTCTGACATTTTGTCATTCTCAGGTTCTGACATTTTGACATTCTAGCATAGTGTCAACCTGACATTCTGAAATTCTGACATTGTGACATTCTCACATTCTAGCATTGTGTCATAGTGACATTCTGGAATTGTGTCAATCTGACATTCTGACATTCTGACTTTCTGACATTCTCACATTCTGACATTCTGACATTCTATCTTTGTGACATAGTGACATTTTGCGACTGTGACAACCTGACATTCTGACATTCTGACATTCTAGCATTGTGACATAGTTACATTCTGGAATTGTGGCAACCTGTCATTCTGACATTGTGACACTATGACGTTGTGACATTCTGACATTGTGACATTCGCACATTCTGACATACTGACATTCTTGCATTGTGAGATAGTGACATAATTTATTTGTGGCAACCTGACAATGTGACATTCTCACATTGTGACATTCTCACATTTTGACATTCTCACATTCTGACATTCTAGCATTCTGGCATAGTGACATTCTGGAATTGTGTGAACATGACATTCTGACATTCTAGCATTGTAACATAGTGACATTCTGGAATTGTGGCAACATTTCATTCTGACATTCTGTAATTCTGTCATTCTCACATTATGACATTCTGAAATTCTAGCATTGTGGAAAAGTGACATTCTGGAATTTTTGCAACCTGACATTCTGACATTGTGACATTCTCACATTCTGACATTCTGACATTCTAGCATTGTGACTTAGTGAAATACTGGAGTTGTGATAACCATACATTCTGACATTCTGACATTCTAGCACTGTGACATAGTGACATTCTGTAATTGTGGCAACCTGTCATTCAGACAATCTGATGTTGTGACAGTCTCACATTCTGACATTCTGACATTCTCTCATTCTTACATTCTGACATTCTAGCATTGTGACAAATTGACATTTTGCAATTGTGATAACCTGTCAATCTCACATTCTGGCATTGTGGCATTCGGACATTTTGACATTCTGACATTCTAGCATTGTGACATAGTGACATTCTGGAATTGTGGCAACCAGTCATTCTGACATTCTGACATTCAGACATTCTGACATTCTCGCATTCTGACATTCTAGCACTGTGACATAGTGACATTTTGCTACTGAGACAACCTGTCATTCAGATATTCTGACATTCTCACATTATGATATTGTGACATTCTCACATTCTGATATTCTGACATTCTAGTATTGTGATATAATTACATTCAGGTATTGTGTCAACATTCCGTTCTGATATTCTGACACTGTGACATCACCACATTCTGACATTATGACATTCTTGTATTGTGACATAGTGACATTCTGGAATTGTGGCAACCTGTCATTCTGACATTCTGACATTGTGACATTCTGACATTCTAGCATTGTGACTTAGTGACATTCTTACATTCTGACATTCTAGCATTGTGAGATAGTGATATTTTGCGACTGTGAAAACATGTCATTCTGACATTCTGACATTGTGACATTCTGACGTTGTGACATTCTCACATTCTAACATTCTCACATGCTGACATTCTAGCATTTAGGCATAGTGACATTGTGTAATTGTGTCAACCTGACATTCTGACATTGTGACATTCTGACATTCTGACATTCTGACATTATGACATAGTGATATTCTCGAATTGTGGCAATTTATATTCAGATAATCTGACATCGTGATATTCTCACATTCTGACATTCTTACATTCTAGCATTGTGACAAAATGACATTCTGGAATTGTGGCAACCTGTCATTCTGACATTCTGACATTGTGACATTCTGACATTCTGACATTCTGACATTGTGACATAGTGATATTCTCGAATTGTGGCAATTTATATTCAGATAATCTGACATCGTGACTTTCTCACATTCTGACATTCTAGCATTGTGAGATAATGACATTCTGTAATTGTGGCAACGTATATTCTGATGTTCTGACATTGTGACATTCTCACTTTCTGACATTCTGACATTGTGACATAGTGATATTCTGGAATTGTGGCAACTTATATTCAGATAATCTGACATCGTGACATTCTGACATTCTGACATTCTAATATTCTAGCATTGTGACATAGTGACATTATGGAATTGTGGCAACCTGACATTCAGACATTCTGACATTTTGTCGTTCTCATTTTCTGACATTTTGACATTCTGGCATTGTGACATTCTGACATTGTGACATTCTAGCATTGAAATATACTAACATTCTGGAACTGTTACAACCTGCCATTCTGACATTCTGACATTGTGATATTCTCACATTCTGATATTCTAACAATCTAGCATTGTGAGATACTGACATTTTGCGACTGTGAAAACCTGTCATTCTGACATTCTGACATTGTGACATTGTCACATTCTGACATTCTTACAATCTAGAATTGTGACAAAATGACATTCTGGAATTCTGGCAACATGTCATTCTGACATTCTGACATTCTGACATTGTGACATTCTGACATTGTGACATTCGCACATTCTGACATTCTGACATTCTAGCATTGTGAGATAGTGACATTTTGCGACTGTGAAAACCTGTAATTCTGACATTCTGACATTGTGATATTCTGACATTCTGACATTCTGTCATTGTGACATAGTGATATTCTGGAATTGTGGAAACTTATATTCAGGTAATCTGACATCGTGACATTCTCACATTCTGACATAATGATATTCTAGCATTGTGACATAATGACATTCTGCAATTGTGGCAACCTGTCATTCTGACATTCTGACGTTATGACATTTCCACATTCTGATATTCTGACATTCTGGCATTGTGACATAATGAAATTTTGCGACTGTGACAACCTGTCATTCAGACATTCTGACATATTCACATTATGATATTGTGACATTCTCACATTCTGATATTCTGACATTCTAGTATTGTGATAAATTTACATTCAGGAATTGTGTCAACATGTCGTTCTGATATTCTGACACTGTGTCATCACCACATTCTGACATTATGACATTCTTGTATTGTGACATAGTGACATTCTGGAATTGTGGCAACCTGTCATTCTGACATTCTGTCATTCTTACATTCTGACATTCTAGCATTGTGACATAGTGACATAGTGACATTCTGATATTCTAGCATTGTGACATAGTGACATTCTTGAACAGTGACAGCTTGTCATTCTGACATTCTGTCATTCTTACATTCTGACATTCTAGCATTGTGACAAATTGACATTTTGCAATTGTGATAACCTGTCAATCTCACATTCTGGCATTGTGGCATTCTCACATTCTGACATTCTAACATTCTAGCATTGTGACATAATGACATTCTGGAATTGTGGCAACCTGTCATTCTGACATTGTGACATTCTGACATAGTGGCATTCTGGAATTGTGGCAACTTATATTCAGATAATCTGACATTGTGACATTCTCACATTTTGACATTCTGACATTTTAGCATTGTGACATTGTGATATTCTGGAATTGTGGCAACGTGTCATTCTGACATTCAGAGATTCTGACATTCTCGCATTCTAACATTCTAGCACTGTGACATAGTGACTTTTTGCTACTGTGATAACCTGTCATTCTGACACTGTGACTCTCTCACATTCTGACATTCTGACATTCTAGCATTGTGATATAGCGACATTCTGGAATTGTGAATTCGGAGGATTTTATGCAAGACTGACTAAAGTGCAAGGGTCACAGCAAGTGAAACCTTAGAAGCTCGGGTTTTGCAATAAGTATGAACTTCACTACTACGAACATAAATGTACTCTGCTTTATGAATAAAGTTGGGACTTGTTGATGACCGCCAGGTGTCAAATTTGATATTGTCAAATTATGACATTCTGACATTCTAGCATATTGACATAGTGACATTCTGGAACAGTAAAAACTTGTCATTCGGACATTCTGACATTGTGAAATTCTCACATTCTGACATTCTGACATTCTAGAATAGTGACATAGTGACATTCTGGAACAGTAACAACTTGTCATTCTGACATTCTGACATTGTGACATTCTCACATTCTGACATTCTGACATTCTATTATTTTGATATTCTGACATTGTGATATTCTCAAAATCTGACATTCTCACATTCTGACATTCTCGCATTGTGACATAGTGACATTCTGGTATTGTATCCACCTGTCATTTTGAAATTCTGACATAGTGACATTATCACATTCTGACATTCTAGCATTGTGACATTGTGACATTTTGCAACTGTGAAAATCTGTCAATCTGACATTCAGACATTGTGACATTCTCACATTCTGACATTCAAACATTCTAGCATTGTGACATAGTGACATTCTGGAATTGTGGCAACCTGACATTCTGACATTCTGACATTGTTTTATTCTGACTTTCTGACATTCTAGCATTGTGACATAGTGACATTCTTGAACAGTGACAACTTGTCATTCTGACATTCTGACATTGTGACATTCTCACATTCTGACATTCTGACATTCTAGCATTGTGACATATTGACATTCTAGCATTGTGACATATTGACATTTTGCAATTGTGATAACCTGTCAATCTGACATTCTGGCATTGTGGCATTCTCACACTCTGTCATTCTGACATTCTAGCATTGAAATATACTAACATTCTGGAACTGTTACAACCTGCCATTCTGACATTCTGACATTGTGATATTCTCACATTCTGATATTCTAACAATCTAGCATTGTGAGATACTGACATTTTGCGACAGTGAAAACCTGTCATTCTGACATTCTGACATTGTGACATTGTCACATTCTGACATTCTTACATTCTAGCATTGTGAAAAAATGACATTCTGGAATTGTGGCAACCTGTCATTCTGACATTCTGACATTGTGACATTCTGACATTCTGTCATTGTGACATAGTGATATTCTGGAATTGTGGCAACATATATTCAGATAATCTGACATCGTGACATTCTCACATTCTGACATTCTGATATTCTAGCATTGTGACATAGTGACATTCTGGAATTGTGGCAACATGTCATTCTGACATTCTGACATTGTGACATTCTGACATTCTGACATTGTGACATTCGCACATTCTGACATTCTGACATTCTAGCATTGTGAGATAGTGACATTTTGCGACTGTGAAAACCTGTCATTCTGACATTCTTACATTGTTACATTCTGACATTCTGACATTCTGACATTCTAGCAGTGTGACATAGTGACATTCTGGAATTGTGGCAACTTATATTCTGGTATTCTGACATTGTGACATTCTCACATTCTCACATTCTGACATTATAGCATTGTGACATAGTGACATTTTGGAATTTTGGTAACTTATATTCAGATAATCTGACATTTTGACATTCTCAGGTTCTGACATTTTCACATTCTAGCATTGTGACAACCTGACATTCTGAAATTCTGACATTGTGACATTCTGACATTCTAGCATTGTGGCATAGTGACATTCTGGAATTGTGACAATCTGACATTCTGACATTCTGACATTCTGACATTGTGACATTCTCACATTCTGACATTCTGACATTCTAGCTTTGTGACATAGTGACATTTTACGACTGTGACAACCTGACATTCTGACATTCTGACATTGTTACATTCTGACATTCTAGCAGTGTGACATAGTGACATTCTGGAATTGTGGCAACTTATATTCTGGTATTCTGACATTGTGACATTCTCACATTCTCACATTCTGACATTATAGCATTGTGACATAGTGACATTCTGGAATTGTGGTAACTTATATTCAGATAATCTGACATTTTGACATTCTCAGGTTCTGACATTTTGACATTCTAGCATTGTGACAACCTGACATTCTGAAATTCTGACATTGTGACATTCTGACATTCTAGCATTGTGGCATAGTGACATTCTGGAATTGTGCCAATCTGACATTCTGACATTCTGACATTCTGACATTCTCACATTCTGACATTCTGACATTCTAGCTTTGTGACATAGTGACATTTTACGACTGTGACAACCTGACATTCTGACATTCTGACATTCTGACATTCTAGCATTGTTACATAGTGACATTCTGGAATTGTGGCAACCTGTCATTCTGACATTGTGACACTATGACATTGTGACATTCTGACATTGTGACATTCTAGCATTGTGAGATAGTGACATAATTTATTTGTGGCAACCTGAAATTGTGACATTCTCACATTGTGACATTCTCACATTTTGACATTCTGACATTCTGACATTCTAGCATTCTGGCATAGTGACATTCTGGAATTGTGTGAACCTGACATTCTGACATTCTAGCATTGTAACATAGTGACATTTTGCGACTGTGACAGCCTGACATTCTGACATTCTGACATTCTGACATTCTAGCATTGTGACATAGTGACATTCTGGAATTGTGGCAACATTTCATTCTGACATTCTGAAATTCTGTCATTCTCACATTATGACATTCTGAAATTCTAGCATTGTGGAAAAGTGACATTCTGGAATTTTTGCAACCTGGCATTCTGACATTGTGACATTCTCACATTCTGACATTCTAGCATTGTGACATAGTGACATTCTTGAATTGTAGCAACGTGTCATTTTGACATTCTGACATAGTGACATTCTCACATTCTGACATTCTGTCATTCTAGATTTGTGACATTGTGACATTCTGTAATTGTGGTAACCTGTCATTCTGACATTCTGACGTTGTGACATTCTCACATTCTGACATTCTGACATTCTGACATTCTGACATTGTGATATTCTGATATTCTAGCATTGTGACACTGACATTTTGCGACTGAGAATATCTGTCATTCTGACATTCAGACATTGTGACATTCTCACATTCTGACATTCTGACATTCTAGCATTGTGACTTAGTGAAATTCTGGAATTGTGATAACCATACATTCTGGCATTCTGACATTCTAGCATTGTGACATAATGACATTCTGTAATTGTGGCAACCTGTCATTCAGACAATCTGACGTTGTGACAGTCTCACATTCTGACATTCTGACATTCTCACATTCTTACATTCTGACATTCTAGCATTGTGACATAATGACATTCTGGAATTGTGGCAACCAGTCATTCTGACATTCTGACATTGTGACATTCTCACATTCTGATATTCTGACATTCTGGCATTGTGACATAGTGAAATTTTGCGACTGTGACAACCTGTCATTCAGACATTCTGACATTCTCACATTATGATATTGTGACATTCTCACATTCTGATATTCTGACATTCTAGTATTGTGATATAATTACATTCAGGAATTGTGTCAACATGTCGTTCTGATATCCTGACATTGTGACATTACCACATTCTTATATTATGACATTCTTGTATTGTGACATAGTGACATTCTTGAATTGTGGCAACCTGTCATTCTGACATTCTGACATTCTGACATTGTGACATTCTAGCATTGTGACATAGTGACATAGTGACATTCTGACATTCTAGCATTTTGACATAGTGACATTCTTGAACAGTGACAACTTCTCATTCTGACATTCTGTCATTATTACATTCTGATGTTATAGCATTGTGACATATTGACATTTTGCAATTGTGACAACCTGTCAATCTCACATTCTGGCATTGTGGCATTCTCACATTCAGACATTCTAACATTCTAGCATTGTGACATAATGACATTCTGGAATTGTGGCAACGTGTCATTGTCACATTCTGACATTGTGACATTCTGACATTCTGACATTCTGACATTCTGACATTGTGACATAGTGATATTCTGGAATTGTGGCAACTTATATTCAGATAATCTGACATTGTGACATTCTCACATTTTGACATTCTGACATTCTAGCATTGTGACATAGTGATATTCTGGAATTGTGGCAACTTGTCATTCTGACATTCAGACATTCTGAGATTCTCGCATTCTGACATTCTAGCACTGTGACATAGTGACATTTTGCTACTGTGACAACCTGTCATTCTGACACTGTGACTTTCTCATATTCTGACATTCTGACATTCTAGCATTGTGAGATAGCGACATTCTGGAATTGTGACTTTGAAGGATTTTATGCAAGACTGGCTAAAGTGCAAGGGTCACAGCAAGTGAAACCTTAGAAGCTCGGGTTTTGCAATATGTATGAACTTCATTACTACGAACTTTAATGTACTCAGCTTTCTGAATAAAGTTGGGACTTGTTGATGACCGCCAGGTGTCAAATTTGAAATTGTCAAATTATGAAATTCTGACATTCTAGCATAGTGACATAGTGACATTCTGGAACAGTAACAACTTCTCATTCTGACATTCTGACATTGTGACATTCTCACATTCTGACATTCTGACATTCTATAATTTTGATATTCTGACATTGTGACATTCTCAAAATCTGACATTCTCACATTCTGACATTCTAGCATTGTGGCATAGTGACATTCTGGAATTGTGTCAACCTGACATTCTGACATTCTAGCATTGTAAAATAGTGATATTCTGGAATTGTAACAACCTGACATTCTGACATTGTGACATTCTGACATTCTGACATTCTGACATTCTGACATTCTAGCATTGTGACATAGTGACATTCTGGAATTGTATCCACCTGTCATTTTGAAATTCTGACGTAGTGACATTATCACATTCTGACATTCTAGCATTGTGACATTGTGACATTTTGCGACTGTGAAAATCTGTCAATCTGACATTCAGATATTTTGACATTCTCACATTCTGACATTCAAACATTCTAGCATTGTGACATAGTGACATTCTGGAATTGTGGCAACCTGACATTCTGACATTCTTACATTGTGTTATTCTTACATTCTAACATTGTGACATAGTGACATTCTGGAATTGTGGCAACTTATATTCAGATATTTTTACATTCTGACATTTTCATATTCTGACATTCTGACATTCTAGCATTGTGGCATTGTGACTTTCTGGAATTGTGTCAACCTTGCATTCTTATATTCTAGAATTGTAGGCCACAGTAACCTTACTGCAACATGAGGGTGTAGGATTTAGTATTGAGGAAGTAGTGACCAGTGAAACCTCAGCTTAACCGCAGCAATTAACAATGAAACTTTAGCCTCACTGACATCACTAACCAATTAGGAGCTCGGGATTTGCAATATATATGAACTTCATTACTACCAACATAAATTTACACAGCTTTCTGATTAAAGTTGGGACTTGCTGATGACCACCTGGTGTCCTTGTCTCCCTTCACCGCGACAAATGGTGCACACCGCATAGGATTACAACATGTGACAACCTCTCATTCTGACATTCTGACATTGTGACATTCTCATATTCTGACATTCTGACATTCTAGCATTGTGACATAAGTGACATTCTGGAACAGTGACAACTTGTCATTCTGACATTGTGACATTGTGACATTCCCACATTCTGACATTCTGACATTCTGTCATTCTAGCATTGTGACATATTCACATATTGCAATTGTGACAACCTGTCAATCAGACATTCTGGAGTCCTGGCATTCTCACATTCGGACATTCTGACATTCTAGCATTGAAATATAGCGACATTCTGGAAATGTTACAACCTGTCATTCTGATATTCTGACATTCTGGCATTCTTGCATTCTGACATTCTGGCATTTTGCCATAGTGACATAGTGACATTCTGATATTGTTACATAGAGATATACTGGAATTGTGAAAACCTGTCATTCCTATATTCTGTCATTGTGACAATCTCACTATCTGACATTCTGACATTCTAGCATTGTGACATAGTGACATACTGGAATTGTGGCAACCTGTCATTCTGACATTCTGACATTGTGACATTCTCACATTCTGACAGTCTGACATTCTCACATTCTTACATACTGACATTCTAGCATTGTGACATAGTGACATTCTGGAATTGTGGCAACCTGTCATTCTGACATTCTGATATTGTGCAATTCTCACATTCTGACATTGTGATATTCTCACATTCTGACATTCTGCAATTGTGGCAACCTGTCATTCTGACATTCTGACATTGTGACATTCTCACATTCTGACATTGTGACATTCTAGCATTGTTACACTGTGAAATTTTGCGACTGTGAAAACCTGTCATTCTGACAGTCTGACATTGTGACATTTTCACATTCTGACATTCTGACATTCTAGAATTGTTACATAATGACATTCTGGAATTGTGGCAACTTATATTCTGATATTCTGACATTGTGACATTATCAAATTTTGACATTCTGACATTGTAGCATTATGACATAGTGACATTCTGGAATTGTGGCAACGTGTCATTCCGACATTCTGACATTCTGACTTTCTCGCATTCTGACATTCTAGCATTGTGACATAGTGACATTCTTGAATTGTAGCAACCTGTCATTTTTAAATACTGACATAGTGACATTCTCACATTCTGACATTCTGACATTCTAGCATTGTGACACTGTGACATTTTGCGACTGTGAAAATCTGTCATTCTGACATTTAGACATTGTGACATTCTCACATTCTGACATTCTCACATTCCAGCATTGTGACATAGTGACATTCTGGAATTGTGACAACCTTACATTCTTACATTCTGAGATTGTGACTTTCAGATATTCTGACACTGTGACATTCTCACATTCTGACATTCTGACATTCTAGCATTGTGACGTAGTGACATTCTGGAATTGCGACAACCTGTCATTCTGATATTGTGACATT
This sequence comes from Callipepla californica brunnescens, assembly GCA_023055505.1. NCBI lineage: Eukaryota > Metazoa > Chordata > Aves > Galliformes > Odontophoridae > Callipepla > Callipepla californica. The sequence goes on along the minus strand of JALIRH010000112.1, from coordinate 867,825 downwards.
CTCACATTCTGACATTCTGACATTCTAGAATTGTGACATTCTGACATTCTGGAATTGTGGCAACCTGTCATTCTGACACTGTGACATTGTGACATTCTGACATTTTGACATTGTGACATTCTGACATTCTGACATTCTAGCATTGTGACATAGTGACATTCTGGAATTGTGACTGTGGAGGATTTTGTGCAAGACTGGCTAAAGAGCAAGGGGCACAGCAAGGGAAACTTCTTTCAGATGTCCGAGTTAGGCCAAGAGTGGCTTTACAGGGACTAGTTACAGCTGTCCAAGCAGAAAAAGGGATGTTACAATAGTTGCAACTCAAGTGAAGACATAATGCTGTACTGACCAATCACAAAACTAGGCCACAGTAACCTTACTGCAACATGAGGGTGTAGGAGTTAGGATTGAGGAAGTAGTGACCAATGAAACCTCAGCTTAACCGCAACAATTAACAATGAACCGTTCGCCTCACTGACATCACTAACCAATTAGGAGCTCGGGTTTTCAATATATATGAACTTCATTACTACCAACATAAATGTACGCAGCTTTCTGATTAAAGTTGGGACTTGCTGATGACCACCTGGTGTCCTTGTCTCCCTTCACCGCGACAAATGGTGCTCACCGCATAGGATTACAACATGTGAAAACCTCTCATTCTGACATTCTGACATTGTGACATTCTCATATTCTGACATTCTGACATTCTAGCATTGTGACATAGTGACATTCTGGAACAGTGACAACATGTCATTCTGACATTCTGACATTCTGACATTCTAGCATTGTGACATATTGACATTTTGCAATTGTGAAAACCTGTCTATCTGACATTCTGGCATTGTGGCATTCTGACATTCTGACATTCTGACATTCTAGCATTGAAATATACTAACATTCTGGAACTGTTAGAACCTGCCATTCTGACATTCTGACATTGTGGTATTCTCACATTCTGATATTCTAACAATCTAGCATTGTGAGATACTGACATTTTGCGACTGTGAAAACCTGTCATTCTGACATTCTGACATTGTGACATTCTCACATTCTCACATTCTGACATTATAGCATTGTGACATAGTGACATTTTGCAACTGTGAAAATCTGTCATTCTGGCATTCTCACATTGTGACATTTTCAAATTCTGACATGCTGACATTTTAGCATTGTGACATAGTGACATTCTGGAATTGTGTCAACCTTAAATTCTTGCATTCTGACATTGTAAATTTCAGACATTCTGACATTGTGACATTGTCACATTCTGACATTCTGAAATTCTAGCATTGTGACGTAGTGACATTCTGGAATTGTGACAACCTGTCATTCTGGTATTGAGACATTCTCAAATTCTGACATTCTGACATTCTGGCACTGTGACATAGTGGCATTTTGCGACACTGACAACCTGTCATTTTGACATTGTGACATTCTCACATTATGATATTGTGACATTGTCACATTCTGTCATTCTGACATTCTAGCATTGTGATATAATGACATTCAGGAATTGTGTCTACATGTCATTCTGATATTCTGACATTGTTACATTCACACTTTCTGACATTCTGACATTGTCACATTCTGACATTCTGAAATTCTAGCATTGTGACGTAGTGACATTCTGGAATTGTGACAACCTGTCATTCTGGTATTGAGACATTCTCAAATTCTGACATTCTGACATTCTGGCACTGTGACATAGTGGCATTTTGCGACACTGACAACCTGTCATTTTGACATTGTGACATTCTCACATTATGATATTGTGACATTGTCACATTCTGTCATTCTGACATTCTAGCATTGTGATATAATGACATTCAGGAATTGTGTCTACATGTCATTCTGATATTCTGACATTGTTACATTCACACTTTCTGACATTCTGACATTCTGACATTGTGACATAGTGACATTCTGGAATTTTGGCAACCTGTCATTCTGACAATCTGACGTTGGGACATTCTCACATTCGGACATTATGACATAGTGACATTCTCGCATTGTGAATTAGTGACATTCTGGAACTGTGGCATTCTGACATTCTGACATTCTGACATTGTGACTTTCTCAAATTCTGACATTCTGACATTCTAGCATTGTGACATAGTGACGTTCTTGAACAGTGACAACTTCTCATTCTGACATTCTGACATTGTGACATTCCCACATTCTGACATTCTGACATTCTATCATTGTGACATATTGACATTTTGCAATTGTGACAACCTGCCAATCTAACATTCTGGCATTGTGGCATTCTCACATTCTGACATTCTGACATTCTAGCATTGTGACATAGTGACATTCCGGAACTGTAACAACCTGTCATTCTGATATTCTGACATTGTGACATTCTCACATTCTGACATTCTGACTCTAGCATTCTGAGATACTTACATATTGCGACTGAGAAAACCTGTCATTCTGACATTCTTACATTTTGGCCTTGTGACATAATGTCATTTTGGAATTCTGGCAACCTGTCATTCTGACATTTTGACATTGTGACATTCTCACATTCTGACATTCTTACATTCTAGCATTGTGACGTAGTGACATTCTGGAATTGTGGCAACTTATATTCAGATAATCTGACATTGTGACATTCTCAAATTTTGGCATTCTGACATTGTAGCATTATGACATAGTGACATTCTGGAATTGTGGCAACGTGTCATTCTGACATTCTGACATTGTGACTTTCTCTCATTTTGTCATTCTAGCATTGTGACATAGTGACATTCTTGAATTGTAGCAACCTGTCATTTTTAAATACTGACATAGTGACATTCTCACATTCTGACATTCTGACATTCTAGCATTGTGACACTGTGACATTTTGCGACTGTGAAAATCTGTCATTCTGACATTTAGACATTGTGACATTCTCACATTCTGACATTCACACATTCCAGCATTGTGACATAGTGACATTCTGGAATTGTGACTACCTTACATTCTTACATTCTGAGATTGTGACTTTCAGACATTCTGACATTGTGACATTTTCACATTCTGACATTCTGACATTCTAGCATTGTGACGTAGTGACATTCTGGAATTGCGACAACCTGTCATTCTGATAGTGTGACATTCTCACATTCTGACATTCTGACATTCTAGCATTGTGAGATACTGACATTTTGCGACTGTGAAAACCTGTCATTCTGACATTTAGACATTGTGACATTCTCACATTCTGACATTCTCACATTCCAGCATTGTGACATAGTGACATTCTGGAATTGTGGCAACCTCACATTCTGATATTCTGACTTTCTGATATTCTGACATTGTGACATTCTCACATTCTGACATTCTCACATTCTAGAATTGTGACATTGTGACATTTTGCGACTGTGAAAATCTGTCATTCTGACATTCAAACATTGTGGCATTCTCATATTCTGACATTCTGTCATTCTAGCATTGTGACATAGTGACATTCTGTAATTGTGGCAACCTGTCATTTTGACATTCTGACGTTGTGACATTCTCACATTCTGACATTCTTACATTGTGACATTCTCACATTCTGGCATTCTGACATTCTGGCATTGTGACTTTGTGAAATTCTGGAATTGTGATAACCATACATTCTGACATTCTGACATTCTAGCATTGTGACATAGTGACATTCTTGCATTGTGGCAACCTGTCATTCAGACAATCTGACGTTGTGACAGTCTCACATTCTGACATTCTGACATTCTCACATTCTTACATTGTGACATTCTAGCATTGTGACATAATGACATTCTGGAATTGTGGCAACCTGTCATTCTGACATTCTGACATTGTGACATTCTCGCCTTCTGACATTCTGACATTCTAGCATTGTGAGATAGTGACATTTTGCGACTTTGAAAACCTGTCTTTCTGTCATTCTGACATTGTGTCTTTCTGACATTGTGGCATTCTCACATTCTGACATTTTGACATTGTAGCATTGTGACATAGTGACATTCTGTAATTGTGACATCCTCTTATTCTGATATTCTGCCATTGTGTCATTCTCACATTCTGACACTGTGTCATTCTGATATTTTCACATTCTATATTTCTGAAATCATGACAATCTGTCATTCTCACATTGTTACATTGTGACTTTGTGACGTCATTACGTTGTGACATATTGATATTCTGACATTGAGACATTGCGGCATTGTGACCTTGTGACATTTTTCATTGTAACATGGTGATAGTCAGTCAGTTTTGCATTGTGAAATTTTTACATTCACACATTCTTTCTTTGTGACAATCTCTCATTGTGATATTCCCTCTTTTTCAAGTTGTCTTATTGTGACGTTTTTACACAGTCATATTCCCTAATCTTGTAATTGTGAACTTTTGACTATTTGACATTCTGACATTAGGACATTCTGACATCATGACATTCTCACTTTCTCACATTCTTACATGTTGACATTGTTGCATTCTAATATTCATTTTGATATTCTGACATATTTATAATCTGTCATTGTGTCATTCTCTCAGAGACACATGCCGCCATTTTGACATTCTATCATTGTGACATTCTGACATTGTGACATTTTGAGTTACTCTCATTGTAACATTGTTCCATTCTGATATTCTAATTGTATGGGAGCTGTTGAATCCCAGCTTGAACCACTGATTGATCACCTGAGGCAAGTTCTGAGTCTGCTGTAGGGGCACAAGTGAGTGTGATTGGAAGGGGTGGAGTTTTTCTCCACCTCTCCCAAGACTCCATTTAAGGGCTGACCACCAGCAGGGAAGGTTCTCTTGTTAGAGGTCCTTCCCTGTTTGTGTTATTAGCGAGCCTCGACCATCTTCAAGGTGAGCTTCTCTCTTTTAGTATTTGTTTGTATACCTTCTACTTAAGCCTGCAGAAAATATACCACCTTTTGCTCTATTTCCTTTGAGTTCTTTTTTGGGGTTCATTTGCCCTATGCTGGTATTCTGACGTTCTCACTTTGTGACATTTAGCCGTTGTCATATTCTCACTTTCTGATATTCTCTCACTGTGATATTGTGCCATTGTGGCAAGTTGACATTCTGACATAAACTCATTCTGACCTCATGCCATTCTCTCTTTTCCTCATTCTGACATTTTGACACTGTCACGTTCTGACACTGTCACGTTTTGACATTCGGTCATTGTGATATTCTCACTTTTTCGTATTTTCTCGTTGTGACATTGTGACACAGTCATATTCCCTGATTTTGTAATTGTGACGTTGTGACAATTTGACATTCTGACATTAAGACATTCTGACATCATGACATTCTCACTTTCTCACATTCTGACATGTTGACATTGTGACATTATTACTTTCTCATATTCTGGCATTCCGACATATCAATGATCTGTAATTGTGACGTTCTCTCATTGTGACATTTTGTCATTCTGACACTGAAATTCTTAGATTTGTGACATTGTGACGTTCTCATACTGTGGCATTCAGACACTCTCACATTGGTTCATTCTGACATTTGACATTCTGATGTTATGACATATTTATGTTGTGACATTCACTCACTCTCACATTCTGGCTTTTTCACATTCTGGCATTCTCACAATCTGACGTTCTGAAATTGTGACCATCTCTCATTGTGACATTCACTCATTCTCACATTCTTATGTTTTGACAGTCTCTCTTTGTGACTTTTTGATGTTCTCTCATTGTGACATTGTGATATTCTGACATTCTGATGTTCTGACATTTTGACATTATAGCATTGTGACATTCTGACATTCTGAAACTGTGGGAACCTGTCATTCTGACATTCCGTCATTGTGATATTCGGACTTTGTGACATTCTGACATTTTGACATTGTGACATTCTGAAATACTCTCATTGTGACATTGTGACATTGTCATTTACTTTGTGTTATTATCTCTCATTGTGATGTTGTGACATTTTGATATTCCCCGATTTTGTAATTGCAACACTGTAACAATTTGACATTCTCACATTCTCACTTTCGGTCATTGTGATGTTCTCACTTTTTCATATTCTCTCATTGTGACATTTTGACACAGTGTCACGCTTCAAAATAAAGGAGGGAGACAAGGTTCTTTGTATGTATGTGTATACCCGATGGCGAGATTAAAATACAACTTCAATGTTCAAATGTTAGCCCAACCAGTTTATTACAATAAGTAGTTTTTTAGGGATATGGGGAAGGGAAGATGGGCGATAGAAATGAGATGAAAAGTGAGGAGACTTGGCAGAAAGCAAGAAAGAGAGAGAAAGAGAGAGCATCACCACCATGGATCTGGCGAGGTCCGTAGTCCGTTGATCTCAGGAATTCGTCTGGTCTTTGCGGGGGATGGGAGAAAGCCGGGAAGTTTCGCAGCAAGCAGGCGCCGTGCAGGGGGTTCTTCCAAAGAGGTTTTTCCCTCAGGTAAGTCTCTTCTTCAAAGTCTTTGGTTTAGTGGTGTCGAGAAAACCAACTGAGCAACTCGACACACCAATGAGTTCTGTCAAGCGGCGCGCTGGGTACATGGGGGACTGCTTCACCACACATGCACACATAAGAGAGAAATGAATAGCTATTTAAAGGTATAGCACATGCATATTCATCACATTCCAAACTCTGGTTATTGAGGGGATTAAACCTAAGGGTCAATTTTGCTGTAAATTTTCAAACCTTGAAGGGGGGAGAGCTCCTCACCATTCGTGTGTGTGTTTTGTTTTAAGAGAGGCGTCTATTTGGTTATCTTGTTGGGACAACAGGATGTCTATCCTGCTTTCTTTAGCTGCCTCCGTGTTCTGGCATTAGTTTGATTTGTGCCCACCCAAGACATCTGGCCCAACAGATAAATCAACAGGGAGTAGTACCTTCGGTGCCATACAAGTATTATTGTCCTTTGCGGTGATCAGCTTCTCCAAGCAGTTGTCAATTAGAGTCTTCTAGCCAGAAAGACCTCACGAAGCAAGCTTTGAGACAACAAAAGTAAAAAACAGTTTCTGTCTTTCACACACAGTCATATTCCCTGATTTTTTAATTGCGAGGTTGTGACGATTTGACATTCTGACATTAAGACATTAAGACATCATGACATTCTCTCTTTCTCACATTCTGACATGTTGACATTGTGACATTCTAACATTCTCTCATTATGATATTCTGACATGTATATAATCTGACATTGTGACATGCTGACATTGTGACATTATGGCATTGTGACACTGAAGTTCTGAAATTGTGACAATCTGTCACTGTGACATTCTGACATTCTCAAATTCTGATAATGTGGCACTCTGACATTTTGATGTTCTGAAATTCTGGAATTTTGACAATCTGTCATTCTTATATTGTGACGTTGTGACATTCTGACATTGTGACATAGTGACATTCTGACATTGTGACATTCTGAGATACACTCATTGTGACATCGTGACACTGTCATTCACTTTGTGTCATTACCTCTCATCGTGACGTTGTGACATTTTGATATTCCCTGATTTTGTAATTGCGACACTGTGACATTGTGGCAATTTGACATTCTGACATCGTGACAGTCTCACTTTCTCACACTCACATTGTGATATTTTGACATTCTCACATTCTCATATTCTGACATTCTGATATAATGATAATCTGTCATTGTGACATTCTGACTTTCTCACATTCTCACATTCTCTCATTCAGTCATTGTGATATTCTCACTTTTTCATATTCTGTCATTGTGATGTTGTGACATAGTCGTATTCCCTGATTTTGTAATTTTGATGTTGTGATGATTTGACATTCTGACATTAAGATATTCTGACATCATGACATTCTCTCTTTCTCACATTCTGACATGTTGACATTGTGACATTCTAATATTCTCTCATTGTGACTGTCACATTCTGACATTCTAATATTCTCACATTCTGAATTTCTGGCATTGTGACATTCTCACATTGTGACATTATGGCATTCTAACATACTCTCTGACATTCTGACATACTCTCATTCTGACATAGTGACATTATTTCATTCTGACTTTCTGACATTGTAACATACTGACTTTCTGCTATTGTCACGTAGTGATATTGTGACATTCTGACATTCTGAAGTTCTGACTTTCTGACATTCTGACATTGTGACATTGTGATATTATGATATTGTGGCTTTGTGAATTTGTGATATTCTCGCAGTGTCAAATTCTGTGATTCTGACATTCTGACACTGTGACATCATGACATTTTGGGAATCTGACATAGTGATATTGTGATATTCTCACATTTCGATATTCTCATATTTTGTCGTTCTTACATTCTGACTTTCTGATATTTTGACATTTTCAGATTGTTACATTGTTGCATTCTGAAATTCTCTCATTGTGACATTGTGAAATTGTGAAATTTTGACATTATGACATTCTGATGTTATGTCTTTGTTACATTCTGACATTGTGCCAATGTTCCATTCTTATATTCAGATATTGTGGCATTGTCACATTGTGACATTCTCAACTTATGACATTCTGATATTCTTGCATTCTGACGTTGTGACATTTTGACATTCTGACATTCTCATATTCTGACATACTAAAATTCTGACATTCTCATATTCTCACTTCGGGACATTGTGACGTTCTGACATTCTCACGTACTCACATTCTGACATTCTGACGTTCTGAAAATGCGACATTCTGACATTGTGACACTGTAACATTCTGACTGTGAAATTTTTACATTCAGGTATTGTGACAGTCTTTCATTCTTGCACTGTGACTTTCTCACATTCTGACACTATGACATTCTGACATTGTCACATTCTGAAATTGTGACATTTTTAGATTCTCACATTGTGATATTTTGGCATTGTGAAATTCTAACATTGTGACACTGACATTCTGACAATTTGATACTTTGATATTGTGACATTGTCACATTCATACATTGTGACATTGAGACATACTGTCACTGTGACATTTATCACCTTTTACTAGAGACGTTTACTGTGCATGCGCTATTTCGAAAGTCACAATGCTCACACGCTCTCTGCATTTCCTGCGCATGCGTACTGTGTCGATACGTATTGCGCTTGCTTCACTGCCTCGCAACGCATTTAAGCATTGTAATTAATCATAGTAATTAAACAATACTATTACACACTGTAATTAAGCTTTGCAATGCAATGAAGAAATGCAATTAAGCAATGATTTATTCATTAATCGCTTCTTGATGGATTCATTAATTGCCGCTGTATTAATTTATTGCGATTGATTCTCGGGTGGGGGTGCGGCGGAGCTTGGAGGGTTTCAAAAGCGCAGCCCCATAGCTCCGCTTCCCTGCCTACTCCATAGCTCCGCTCCCTACCCCGTAGATCTGCCCCTTAGGCCCACCTCTCCATGACTTGCAGCTGTCCTCCTCACCCTTCATCCCACCACATAGAGTGGCTTTTAGGGTCTGTCATGCTCCAATGTAAAGGAGGGAGTTGAGGTTCTTCTTTTATGTGTATATCCAGCATGAAATTAAGACTCAATGGGCCAAATGTTAGCCCAACCAGTTTACTACAAACACTAGTTGCTTAGGGATATAGGGGTGGGAACGTGAGCGATAGAAAAGAGATAAAAAAACAAGGAGTCTTGGCAGAAAGCAAGAGAGATGTAATCACCACCGTGGATCCAGTGAGGTCTGTAGTTGGTCCGTTGATCTCAGGAACTCATCTGGTCACCACAAGGGATGGGAGATGGCAGCAAGCAGGTCTCAGGGCCTGTCTTTGGGAGTCTTCCTCACAGATTTTTACCTTGGGAGTTCTCCTCCTCCAAAATCCTTGGTTCAGTGAAGGCCTTTTATCCCCAGTTTCTCAGATGTTTTTACCATTTCTCTTTGTGTGAGATATCTGGCCTAACAGATATGCCAGCAGTGGATGTTGACCTCATTGCCATGCAAGAGCATTGTTGTATTTTTGTGGTGGTCAACTTCTCCAAGCCATACCCCCTAGCAGAAAAGACTATTTGCCCCTATTTCTGCTTATGTTGATGACCATAAGCAGAGACAGTGAGGCACGGTAACACCCATTTGGGTAACCGTCAGTTATCAGTCAGAGTCTTGTCACCAGAAAAGGCCTTATGAAGCAAGCTTTGAGACAAAAGAAAACGGTTTCTGTCTTTCACAGTGTCACCCTCTTTCTTTCACCCTCCCCTGTGGAGGTACAGGCATGCCTTGTAAATGAGTAGCAGGTGAGGCTTTCCTTATTTTACTCGTTGTGTTTATCCTACCTGGATTAGACTTATAAAAATATACTTACTTCCTTCCTTATTTTGTGTGGGTACTATTCTTATGGGTTAGAAACTGTACACACTCTAAACTTCAGATGTTAACCC